>JAMXBC010000645.1:0-16205 GCA_024138005.1 Lumnitzera racemosa | reverse complement strand
GGTCCAGCGGTGGGTCTACTGTAGGGTGGTGGTGGTGGTTCCGTCCCAGGTGGTGGTGAGTGGTGGTTTAGCTTACTTGCCTAATCTACACAGTTTTCCCTTTTTTTTATTTTTCTGGATTTTCTCTCGATTTTTTCGATGTTTTGATTTTTTCAGATCTCAAACTAACCAAAGGACTTCTGGAATTTTTTTCCCTATTTATAGACAATTGTAGAATTTAATGTGCATTAATTTGATGGGATTTTGCTCATTTTCCTAAGTTTTTGGCTTTTAGGTTGACCAAATTTAATTGGTTAATTTTTCTTTTTCTGATTTGAAGCTGCTACGACTTGATCTTACTTCATCTTATCCTCTTTTAATTTTTTTCTAACTTTTTTTATAATTATTTTATAATTTTCTTTAATTATTTGTTTAGTTTTTGGCCAATTTAGGTAATTACGCGTATTTTTTATCTACACGTAAATACATGTGGTGTATACGTGAACATTCCTAATTATTATTTTGGTCATTCTAAATTTTTAGTAGACATATAATCTATCTTTAGTAATTTATTAGTTATTTCATGACACTTTTCGCATTTTCGGTAATTATACCTATTATATTTAAAAATTTTGAAATTTTATAGTCTCCTATTTTATTACTTATTTTCTTAAATCAAGTTTACGGGGTCAGTTTTACTAATATTCCTCTCAATAGTTTCTATTGGGTTTGATCGGATCCTTTAACCGATCGCCCTAAACCTTGGGTTCTAAGTTCAATCCTACGGTTACTTGACTTGGCTTTGGGCTTACAGTTCACACCAGAACAGCTAAAAACACCTTAGATACAGTAGACAATACTTGATCACTTTCTTGATCACTTTTTCTTCTTTCAACAACATTAGAATCAACTATAATAAGTTGAAAGTATTTCCAAGTTAAATTTGCTTCCTTAAAAGATATAATTGATAAAGTATTTGCAAGTTAAATTTGCTTCCTTAAAATATATAATTGATAAAGTTCTTATGAGAATTTGTAAATTGGTTTATAATAATATTGAATAGCCATGACATGCATAGATTTGTTCTCATCAAAATCACAAATAAAAACTTCTAGGTTTAACAATCTCTCCCTTTTTTATGAGGAAAAAATCTTACAAACTCTCCCTTTAATAGATTCTCCCCTTCAATAGATCTTCCCCCTTAGTGATGATAAAGAATGTAAAAAATAAACACTTATGGAAGAGACAATATGAGAATGTTCATTCTTCACTTTGGAATATAGCAAAAAATAATTCCATGATTTAAAATTGCATGCTAATCTTCATTTTACAAACAAATTCATTTTATAAGTGCATTTACTTTGTTTGGACACTTACAAGAACATTCACTTTGTTTAGACACTCATAAGCACATTCACTTTGTTTAGGGACTTAATTGGGTGACTTGAATTCTTCTCCCTCTTTAGCCTCATAAAAAAGATGGGAGTCTAGGCATAAAGGGTAAGAGGAAGCATGGCAAAAAGTTAGTTATGCTAGCATCAAAAGAAAAAGAGCAAACAAGCCAATAGGTAGACAAGAAAATCATAAAGTGCTAATCCTCATTATCAGCGTAAGAACAACACCATGATTAGACATGCTAAAAGATATCAGAATTAGCATATTCAAATAAGAACAACACTATGAGTGAATTCTTACACCATAATAGTTATCACATAAACATAACAAAAGGTTGAGAAACCAAAGGCCATACAAAAGATAAACTAGAAAGGGCTAAAAGGCCATAAAAATCTAAAGGAACAACATAAAAGATGGCTAGAGGTCGAGTCCTTAGTACAATGATGAGAAAAAGGAAACAAAAGATAAAATAGAAAGACTTTAAAAGCTAAACTTTTAGAGGTAGAGAAGAGTCACCAGAAGGTTCAAAGGAGGAGGTGTGGCTGAGCATAAGGACCAGTAGTGGGTCAAAGGAAGGGGTGTGGTAGCTATAAGTGCTGAAATAGTGGATAAAAGATGTGATCGTGCCGATGGGAGACTTGTTGCTCCATTTAATAAATATTATCATTAATATGATGGCGAAGCTAGCCCTCCATATGGTCAATGTATGTCTGGATAAATTCTAGAAGACTCTTTGGAGATGGATCCATATGGGGAATGGAAGCTGAAGTGCCTAGAGGAATATCTTCATCAACATGAGCTGCCCTTCCCTAAGGAACATTCTGATCAAGGGGTTTGACTGGTTGGTATCCTCTTCATCAATGGGGTTCATCAAGTTCTTGAAAGGTAACACTAGTAAGAAGGGATAAGAGTTTTTTGTGAACCTAACTAGCCTACTTATCCAATTTCCATCCTCCTTTTCCATTGACGCATAGTAAAGGGTTCAATATGGGAATTGATGCTAAGAGTAGGAAAAATAACCCCCTTAGCCAGTATAAGCTAAGTAACTAGGTGGCTACTACGAAGAATGGCTTACATAGACTTGTTAATGACCATTCTAAAACAATGGAAAATTTAGTTGGCATAATCAATTTGGGCATCATTATGGATGTGATCTAATATCCATAAGTTCCCTTTAGTAATGTGCTCATGTTCGCCACTTCATGGACACTAGTTGTAACAAATGAACAAGTAAAGGATCTGATAATGAAGAGGCAATCTAATGGCTCTAAGATTGCGCTTATGTGCCTAGTTATGTTCACCAATGCGGTGTTCTTAAAAGACATCCTCATGGAGTGCGGCTTCAATATTGTTAATTCCTTCCATATAATGTGCACCACCTAAGTTCAGCCTTTACAATGGTGTATATATTATTCTATGTGATCTCAATTTCTTGTCCATACACATAACTGTATACATAATCTCCTATGCTCACTAATGTCCATACTAACTAGCAGTTTACCATCACGATCATGATCATCAGTGAGATTACAATAGAAATACCTAACTACCTCTTCATTAACAATATTAGGAACGCCTATGGTATTAAGAATATGATTTATAACAACCCTTTCATATCAGATATCCTAAAAGCATGAAGAATATCCTCATTAAATTGATCCCCATAAATCAATTTTCATGAAATGAAACTTATCATACCTTTATACATAGCGTAATGTGGGAAAGAGATGATTGTTGAATTTGAGTCGATGGAGCTTGTCTTCCTCGACTTTGAGCACAGCTACTTTGAGCTCTGTTGCTTCATCTAGCCATACAAAGGAATGGGAGAGAGTTAGGGTTTGGGAGGAGAAGGTAGGGGTTTAGGGTTTGTGGAGGGAGGGAGTGAAGTGAAGGAAGTGGGGTAAAGATGAGAGGTAAAGGAAGAGAAGGAGGAGGGAATGGTGTGATGGTGGGGAACAGGGAGGATTAGTTGAAGGAAGGAAAGGGTAAGTGCAAATAAAATTGATTGAGGGAAAAGAAACGATCGAGCCCCTTCCTTTTGTTTTTTACTTTTTAGCAGTAATTATGCAAACTATTTAGATGGTTTGGGGAAAATTGTTCGAACAATTGCTGATAGAAATTGGATTTTTGAAGCAATTGTTGGAACCATCCTCATGATTTAAGGCAACTGTCTGGACAGTTTGAGGAAGTATTCTATGGTTAGAATCCTCAATAAAACTATGCCAGGTTAGGGAGAACTGTTTGGACGGTTGCATACAGAATGTCAAAATTAAAGGATATCTGTTAAGACTGTCTGAATGGCTAGAGTATTACCGTTCGAACAGTTTGAGTAAACATTATGAGGTCAAGAGACTTAATACAACTGTATGTATGGTTGGACACCACTAGCCGATTGGTTGACTATATTTCATAATAGCTTATTCAAAAAGAAGATTAGCCCACGAATTCTTGTGTTGTTAGAGATTGATATTAAGTTGTCATTAGTTTGTCCAAAATGAGGTAAGCTTTAGAATAACTATTTAAACTAATTCATTGTTATTTATAGACTTAATGCACACTAAAAAAAAAAGGAGATATGCCTTAATGAGAAACAAGAAAGATGAGGAAGTTTGCATAAAACATAACAAATGAGGGAATTCATATAACAAACCTAATTACCATATTCTTAGATTGAAAAAGGTATTCCAAAAGAGAACCTAATTGCCATTAACCGGTTGTCTAAAAGAGAACCTCATTGTATACAAAAGTCACAATCTATGTTTGTGGATCTCAGTACTTGTTTTGCATAATCATGCCTAACTTTTTCTTAAAGTGCAAAAGCGATCCTCACTTAAAGGTTTAGTCAAAATATCAGCTATAGTCAAAATATCAGCTATTTGACTAATTGTATCAAACAAATTCTAAATACACATCATTATTTTGAACATGATCTCTAATAAGATGATGCCTAATCTTAAGGTGCTTAGTCCTTAAGTGTTGGATCAGATTTTTGGTAAGGTTAATGGCCCTTGTGTTATCACATCGAATTGAAATATTGGAGAAATTAAGACCATAGTCTTTTAATGTTTGCTTCATCCATAGAATTTAAGCAAAACAACTACCGGTAGCCATATATTCGACCTCGATGGTTGAGAGTGCCACGAAATTTTGTTTCTTAAAGTGTTAGATATAGAGAGTTTCTTAGAAAGTGGCATGTCTCATTCATGCTTTTCAGTCTACTTTACATTCGATAAAGTCGGCATCGGAATATCCTACAAGATCGAAAGAAGTGTGTTTGGAATACTACAAGCCAATTTCAATAGTACCCGCTAGATACTTGAAGATGCGTTTTACTGCATTCAAGTGAGAATTCTTTTGAGCAAGATTGAAATCTTGCACATAAGCAAATGGTGATCATGATATCCAGTCTAGATGCGGTTAAATACAATAGGCTTTCTATCATACCTCTATAAAGCTTTTGGTAAATTGATTTACCATGTTCATCTTTGTCTAGTTTTAGTGTTGCCCTCTAAGAGTGGGTCTAACTTTACAATTATCCATTTTAAAACATTTCAAAATCTCTCTTGTATACTTAGATTGATTTATAAATGTTTCATTTTCAGTTTGCTTAACTTATAGCCCTAAGAAATAATTGAGTTCTCTTATCATACTCATTTCAAATTCTTTCTTCATACACTCTATGAATTCACTTATAAGATCCATGTTAGTAGCTCCAAACACAATATCATCTACATAAATTTAAACAATCAATGTATAAGAATTTTAAATTTTAATGAACAATGTTGTATCTAACGTTCTACTCTTCCTCTTATAAAGCTATTTTCTAGTAGAAAGTTATTAAGTCTTTCATACTAAAGTCTAAGAGTTTGTTTAAGTCCATAGAGTGCTTTGTAGAGTTTATAAACATAGTGGGATAACTCCTTATGCTTAAAACCTAGAGATTGTTCTATATGCACTTTTTTTTTTATATATAACCATTTAAGAAAGCACTTTTGACATCCATTTGGAATAGTTTAAAGTCTTTGTGTGTTGCAAATGCCAAAAGCATCTTGATAGGTTCTAATCTAGCAATCGAGGCAAAGGTCTCATCAAATCTATCCCTTCTTCTTAGTTATAGTCCTTAGCAACTAATCTAGCCTTATTCCTAGTTACTATACTGGTTTCATTAAGTTTGTTTCTATAAACCCATTTTATTCTAATTATCAGTCTATTGCTAGGTTTAGGTACTAGATCCCATACTTCATTCTTATTGAATTCATTAAGTACTCTTGTATTACTTATATCCACATTCATCTTTTAGAGCGTCATTAATATTCTTAGGCTCAAACTTAAGATAAGAATCCTAGGTTGCTTATATTTTAAGGGATGATCTTATTAATACCCTATTGAGGTTCTTCTATATTAGTTCTTTAAGGTGATCTTTAACAAATTGCTATTCTCTGTGAAGGTCTAAATTTGATTGATTCGTATCTTTATCCAACCTAGAACATCTTTATTAAGAGTATTGTTTTACTTAAGTCTTACCTATCCAAATGAGCACTTATATCATTCATTTCATTAAGAGATACATTATTCAATGAAGGCAATGTAGGTTTATATATATGTATGCATATATATTATATATATATATTGAAGTAAAATAGCCATATCGAAATTTATAAGGAAAATAAAGAAAAAATATATGGGTTTTATAGGGTATCCATAATCTGTATAATTTATAGGACACAGTATATAGAATGACTCTAAAGTGCTATAGATAGGTTATGGTAGCAAATTTTAGAACCTGCAGTTTATAGGATAGGTTATGGATAGACCTCATACTCTACCGACCCTATACTTGCTCACCCTACATAACAGTGCTTAAGAGATAGTGCACTATGTCACCCTCGAATTAAGAATAAGGCTAAATTGGAACCGAGCATCAACTAAATACCACAATAATCTCTATTGTACATTTACAAAAATCTTATATAATTGCATAAATTATTTGTTTCAAATACACTCTCTCACACACACACACACACACACACACACATATAATATATATATACTTTCACTTTGTAAACTCAAACAAGATAAAAGCCTTGGTAGAATCTCATCCCTTACCTAACCTAAGTTGCTTCTCATAGTTCAACTTTCGACTTTAAGGCTAGAAAACATGGTATGATTAGATATTGAAGGGAAATTTTACTCAAATGATTTTTAGATGGATCGTTAAAAATGGTTTTGAAATTGAATATATATTATTTTAATTAATGAACACTAAATATCTAAAGGGATATGAACAATTAATTTAATTAATAATTCTATAATGCTTGCATTAAATATAATGGAATTGGGTTTTTATTTAGTCTAATTGATAAGTCTATGGATATCATAGCTAAAATAAACGAAGGGTTTTTGTTTAATTCAATTCGATAGGTCAATGATGCCATGAATTAAATCAAACAAGAAGCCTTTTGGTTTGATTGCTACAATTGCTAGGAATTGCTAGGAACAATTGACATGATTAGGTAAGAGAAAAAACAAGTCTCTCGTAAGATTTCCATAACAATCACTTACTTACTATTGAATAATATGTCATAAAAGTATTCATAGTCAAACCCTAACAATCTTAAGGGCATGATGTAATAAAATAAAAATAGGTTTCTTACCAATACTAATAATACTACCAACTAGTTGTAGCAGCTAAATTACCTATAACTTACAACCATAATTGCTAATATTAACTTATAAATATTAATAAAAAAATTAATAAAATAAAATAAAGTAATATTATAGGTCCCGTATAAGATATCAAGAGGAGGGGTAAATTGATATCTCTTGAAAAAATGAAACCTTTTCGATTTTTAAAACAACTCTCCTCTTAATAACTTAAATAGTGTGACAAGTAGGTAAAGATTGATTGTTTAATTTTAATTACAACACATGTAATAAAAGTTAGAAACTAAATAAAGTAGAGAGAAAGAAGATTAGGCGATCAATTTATAAAGCTTCAACCTTTTGCTTATTGCTCTCTTCCAACTCCACTATTGAGAACTCAATCCTCCTCATCGGTGTCATTCTACTAGTCCAATTTTTTCACTAATAAAAAATGAATAAGAGGTTATAAAGATATCACATCGCTTTTTTGTCCTATCTCACTAGCTCTTCTAAAGCTAAACATAAGACTCAAAGAACTCCTTAATCTCACATTCACTCAATATACAATGTTAATAATGTTTACAAAGAAAATGAGACAATACAATCAAATAACTCTTTACAACATTAACATTTGCACAAATGTAATAACAATGAAATAATAAATTTGTTTTCACTCAATTTATGACTAAGTTTTTGACAGTCTACATAAAAAGAAATTTTGAAATTTAGATTTGTACTTAGTACATTTCTCTGTATCTTGTGCAGCTTTGTCTTTCAATTGAATAAAACTTTGGTATAACAATTAGAAACGACTAGTTCTAGATTTTTATCTAAGGATCTTTATCTAAATGAAATAGCTTTGTTATTGGAGAAAATATCCCAGGAAAATAAAAATTCAAACATTTGAAATTTTTGAAATCAAATACTATTATCTCCTAATATATTCCATGCAGAGCTTGATTTATTTTGACCGTTGTAACTTGTTAATTCTAATCCACAAACTTTAAGAATCTATAAGATTTAAAATATGAAAAACCAAATATCTTAGAATATGGATAAGCTTGAATAAATTTGAACATATCTTTCTCAATCAAATTTGAATTCAATACCCTTCAGTTTTTTCAAAAATACTAAACCACCTTATCAAAACCTTCCTTGTCATAAGGTTATACTTGAATATTAAACCATATGTTCCTTTAGAAGGAAAATCTGCACCTTCATATGATTAAAAAGATATCTCTTAAGAGTTGCATGAGTATACCAATTATACAAAAAATACCATATTGGTACTTTGAATATGGAAGCATAAAAAAACCTTATTCATCCTTATCTATCATATTGTAGTTAGGAATTTAAATGTCACGCTTTATCCACTAAAAATATATAGCTCATATTTTTTGGAATTTGAAAACAATAATCTTCCTTATTCAATCTTATCTTCAACAAAATATCTTGAAGTTCTTGAATTATTGTTAACAAAATAAGCTATAACCTTATCTGTACAAAAATCTGCATTGACTTTGAAATTTCAAGCATAATTTTATCCAATAAATTCTTATAACAAATCTGAATTTTATTTAAACTCGATATACAACACTAATGTAGAAAATCTTTTTATGGTTAATGTCCTTAATGTATTTAAAACTTGACCAACCTTGCTAATAATGTCAGAATACCTTCTTTTCAAAAATATTGATCAAAACTTTGATAAAACATTCCACAAACTTGATTCTTAAGTATACTTAAATTAATCCAACTTAAAATCCCCATAGACAAAATCCAACTTTAGTATAACGAAAATAAGCACATTACTTAAATATGCCCAATAAAGTGGAGCTAGGCCTTCTACATATTTTTCTAACTTAACTTGTACGGATTATTTAGAAAATAGCTTAGGAACAACTATTGATTTCAATACTATACACGATATGGTTGTTCTATTCTTTTGTTAATACACTTTCTAACACACATTTTGACATATATTCTGATTAACACAATTCTAAACTCAATTTTCTTCCTTGAACTGATTTAAATATAAAGTTAACCTGCATACTTGATGTTCTTGTTAAATACACTTTAACCTTTTTCTATTGAGATTTTTTAGAATGAATCATTATTATATCATGATATATTTGTACATTACATAAAACATATTAGTAATAACATATCACATGTTTTGTTATTATCAAAACCAATTAGGAAACTTAACACATGTAAAATAGTAATGCTCCATTCATACATCTATAAAGCTAGGTTTGGAAGTTAATTTCTATCCTTTCTCCTATGCTAAGAATATTTGCTCTCAAATCTTGAACAACCGTCCTCTAGAATTAAAGATGAGTGTATAAATACACATTTTTTATAGTTAATTTTATAATTATTTTATAAGATTTTTCTAGGTATTTTTGGTGATTTAATGCTTATTTGCTTCATATTCTGATTTTAGGTTTTATTTAATAAATTATAAGATTTCAATCAAGCTTTGGATGATTTCAAAATGATTTTTGTGAGTTATGATGCTTAGAAGAGAATCATACTCAAGAATATTGATCATGAACTATCATAAAGTAAAAGAGCAAGAAAATAAGGAAGAATTGAAGATTAGTGAGAATCATGGTCAAAATCACAAGTGTGAATCTTGCCCACAAACATGTTGTTTTACTTATTCATGATTATTGAAGCGGAGAAGATCATGCCTAAGAGTCACGGCTATGAACTTAGAGCATGAACATGCTACCCTTATGGATTTACTTATTTTAGAAAGATTTGAAATAGTAGAAGATGCCCTATGCATTTAAATAGAGATAGGCCTTGTAAACATGAGAGAGAGAGAGAGAGAGAGAGAATTGTTTTTCATTTATTCCATTAGAACTAGGGTTTAGGAGATAATAAGAATAGCTTTTAGAATAATTTTATTTTATTTGTGGAATTCAATATTGTAAGATATACGAAGCATCTTTGATCATGAATTAGGGCTTGGGAATTCTTTAAAAAGGTTGTTTTCATTCTTCTCTATATGTTCTTATTTTGGATATTGTTATCCCTATTATTTCTTCTATACACTAAGATTGTGAATTGAAATTTAGATTACTAGTTAAAAGATCTTATGTAATAATTGGTTGTTTGATAAAGTCTTTAACTCTATAATCACAGCTTGTATTTTAATTCAATTGGAATATATGTTAGATTAAGATTAAGTTTGTGATAACCTTTCTACTTATTTTTTGTGATTTGGGTAATTTGGACTAAAGAAAGATAACGATATGTACTTTAATTCAACTAAGGTGTAAGAACATAAAAGGATTAATTAAGTTTATTTCTTATTTAGCAATAGAAATGGTAAATTGGTTAATCTTAGGTAATTATTCACTTTGCAAAAAGGAGTTTTACTTAGTGCTTCACTGCTATAAAACTAAACCTATTAAGATTCGATATTAACATTAATTGGTTTTCTATCTATCAGGTTCACGATTGAATTTCTTGGAAGTGTTAAATATCCCAATCAATTTATTAGAGTGGATTAGTCACGAATTTAATTTAAGAAATTTAATAAATCTTTATTTTGATTGCTAGATTTAGATAGGATTGACATGGTTGAGATGTTAGTATAGCATTCCCTATGGGTTTAACCTAATTCTCATCGATCATATATTATAAATCTTCTCCGTGCACTTGTTAATAAAAAATAGCTTTTGTTATAGAGTAAAGTTAGGTTCAATGTATATCGATGAAAAAAATAGCCTATAAAACCCAACTAAGATTAAATAAAAATACTTAGATAAGCTAGGTTGATGAACTATATTTGCAAACCTTCTCTAGAATAGCGATTCCTAAAGTATCTTAGCATCAACTCTAAGACTCTCATCCTTCCTACACCATAAATCAAACCATTTACCAAAGCCATCATGAGCCCTCTCAATAACAACCTTCAGAATTTTGGTGCTTCAACAAAGTGTTTACTTTATCAACATTGATATGGTTTAACTTATGAAATTCACTATGGATATATTTGACAACTGATGGTTTTTAGACTAAAAAACTACAATTCTCTCATCTGTTGTTAAGGCATAGCTTCCCTTTCAATTGATGATTTAGTAGCCTCTACATTCTCAACTTAATAGGAATTAGCTTATTAAACCCCTCACTTGAGCCTAAGCTTGAGGGCTATAGAGTATGGCTTGAAGGATTCTTGCTGTCTATCTTATACTTGAAGAGTTTGACCTCTTGCTCAAATCTAAGCTACCCTACTTCTCTATGCATCTTGAGCATTGCATTATACTAGAGACCAAGGATTTAGCTGAGTACCATCTCAAAAACTGACCTAGATGGGGCTAAAAAAATAGTTCACAAACATAATCATTAGGTCGTCACACTAACTTTAGCCAACTCCATTAGGTGCTAACTTATTTAACCAACTACTGACTTATCCTTAATTACTCAGTTGTGCCAGATATCTATCCATAAGGAGAAGTCATCGATCTCCCAATGCTAAGTTATTCAAAAGTCGCTGACCAGTTATGAGACTCCATCAAATTTAATCCACTAACTAGACCTCCATATAGACTACGACATGTATCGTCAATATCCATACTAGTGTAGATGAGGCTTGAATTTTCTCTTCTTTCATATATTATAGATTTTTTCCTTTTCCTTTGTATATTCTTCTTAGTACTTTTGGTTTTGGGGTACATGCCTCTGCTTGTAAATTACCTAGGATAGAAGGATGCCCTAATTATATGGGTATAAATGCCCTATGTAATTTTAGACTGCAATTAAATCTAGCTCTTATCAATTCCTTTAATACAAATTGTGGTGAGCAACCTATCTAATTTGGACTAGTCACCATATCTAGCAAGCTAATTAGTCTACATGTATGTTCTATGGGGAATCATATTCGTAGAGTTAGTGAGTAGGTTTGCTGAACCATTGAATTCCATTATTTTTCAAACTATCTCGAGGTTTCAACCCACTCTCAATATCACTGCCCTTATTGGTGCTTAGCGTAGCACATCATCTTTGTATTAGAGCGAAGGTTTGTAATGACAAGTTACTATGTTTGTAGTAGAAGTATTGGTGTTTTAGGTTAGTAGAGCATGTGGTTGTACCACGGAAGTGTTATTGTCTCTATTGAGGATTATGTAGTCATGAGTTATGTGTGTAGGATTTTTATACTAACTGAATGTGGATTTTTGTAAAGAGTTATTGTGTTGTGTTCATTTTTTTATGGGAGTTGTGTATGAGACTGCATCATGACTGTTGGTGTTTAAAGTGACTTAGGTTAAGTGTTTGTAGTGAATGTGGGTTAGTTGTGTGAAATGTACCAAATGTTTAATGAGTTGGTAATAGACTCCATTCTCCCATGTTTTTGTACATGGAAACAAAGCATTGGTTAGCATTCACGATTTCTAGGTTAAATTGATGCAAGTTTGAAGTTATAGTAGACTAGGTAGTGTTGCCTTGGTTTCCTATAAAAGTTCTTGAGGTTTGTTGTGTTTAGGCATTTTGTTTGTTTTGTTGAGGTTGGTTCAAGACACTAAGAAGAAGATGATCGGCCTAAAGGTCAATGTTGATATTGACGATAATGAAGTATGAATGAGCATTTTGATCAAATGACCACCATGATAATAGAGTTTACTTGTGTAGTATGAGAGTTAGCTATTGCTAACCTATGAGATCATTCATAATCTTCCCTGAGTTGCTACGATGATTGGAGAAGCAATGTACAAGGCTTGACAAAGCTGAACACAAATTTTAGTTTAGAAAGATTGAGATGAAGTAGGAACACAAGCCTAACGAATGATAAACTTAAAAGGATGTAGAAGAAGTAGAATCAAAGTAGGGATCATGTACGACGAGCTACCTACCATGTGTATTACAATATGATCCTTAATGGCACTAGTGATGTTGTTGATTGCCTTGAATGGGGAGAAAAGGTTGAGAGAATTTTTTACTAGTATTTAGATGAAAACTTCAAAAAAGTGAGATCGGCCACCCTTCAGTTTTCAGGTTTTGTTGTAATATGGTAGAATAACTTCCAAGCCATGCAAGAAGGGAAGGATTTCATAAGATCAAAGCTTAGCTAAAGATGAAGAGTATTATGAGAGTATGGTTCATCTCGGACTCTTATTTGTAAGATACCTTTACTCGACTAGATGGGTTGAAGCAGAGTCACACTATTGAGGAGTACGTATGAGAATTCCATATGATTATGATCTATTGTGAGATAAATGATCTAGAAGCCTAAATATGTTAATATTGGCTTGAAGTATGAGATCCAAGATATTGTTGAGCTCCCAAAAGTTCACTACACTTGAAGAGGTTATTAAGATTGAAAAACATGTAGAGAGGTAGAGAAGGAATAGACTAACCCAAGCTTCATTAAGCCAACCTGTTCCATCCACTTAACTTGTTTAAGGTAGAAGCTAAGCTAATTTTAATATCGAATTGAGTAGAAGAGAGAAGGCTTGACTTGATCAAAAAGGTCATCTTAGTGAGGAGGTTTGAGAAAGTAAGAACTCAGGAAGGAAGATATGCAAGATTAAATGCTTCAGTTGCTAAGGTTTCAAACATATACCACCTAGTGTCCAAACCAACATACTATGGTCGTTAAGGGGGAAGTTTCGACCTTTGAGATTGAAAGTACTAATGAAGAACCTAAGGAAAAATTGAAGCATGGGGGATTGTCGAGAATGGGATGGAATAAACTTATTAAAGAGGAGGTTTTGTTAAGGAGTTAGGTAAGCAAACTTTAGTTGTCTACCATACCATGAGTATCGAGCCATCCGTTGATGATAAACAAAGAGAGAGATTTTTAACATTACATGTAAGGTTAGTACTAAGTTTATGAATTAATTGTGGATAGTAAAGTTGCACCAATGTTGTGTCTACCGACTTAGTTTGGAAGCTAGACTTACTAATCTTGTTGCAAGTAAAACCATTTAAGTTACATTAGTTGAATGAGAAAGGTGCTCTCAATATATCTTGAGATGTACTCCTATCGATCTCCATTGGTAAACTATTCAAATGAAATTCTCTATGATGTCTTGCCTATGTACACATCATACATGTTGTTAGGCTAACCTTAGCCACTCGATCAAAGGGTCATATAAGATGGGTACAAGAAGACTTATTTATTTGGGAATGATGGAAGAAAGGTTATCTTAAACCAATGACCCTAAACTAAGTTATCAAGTTGCAAGCCAAATTGGCCCAAGGTTCAAAAAAGACCGTAGTCCATAGCTAATTCGAGTTAAGGAAGTTTATGCGGTTAGATGTACTAAGCTTTCTATTAATATAAAGGTTGTTGGAATTGAGATGGCAGATTTATTTACTCGAAGAGTTTACGAGGTTAACTGAAAAGTTTGCCAACCTGTTTCTTAAGGAATTTCCCAATGATCTACCCCCATTCCAAACGATAGAGCATTGCATTGACTTAGTGCCCGATGCCGTCCCGCATAATAAAATGGCCTATAGAATGAACCTTAAATAGTGTGCTAAACTATTAGGGCAAGTAAATGAGTTAGTCGAAAAGGGGTTATATAAGAGAGAGCCTCAGTTCATGTGCAATTTTAACGTTGCTTGTGCTGAAGAAAGATAGGACATGGAGTATATGCATGGACAAACTAAGCTATCAATAAAATTACAATCATATACAATTACCCTAGTCCTTAACTTGAACAAATGTTGGATAAATGGCATGGAGCTCAAATATTAGCAAGATCAACCTCAACTTTTGTTACACTAGATAAGGACAAGATTAAGTGATGAGTAGAAGATGACCTTCAAGACCTAACATGATCTCCATGAGTTGTTGGTCATGTGGATTAGCCTATTCAACACTCTTAGAACCATTATGAGTATGATGAACCATTTTCTTAGGAACTAGATTGAGAAGTTTGTTGTGGTATATAGATAAATGCTAAATTACACCCATTTTATGGGTAGAATTTATGATGCTTTATAATGTTTTAAAGTGTTTTTTAGTGTAATATAATGCTTAATTTACTAACATTTTAAGTTATCTTTATATTAAACTAAATGTTTATATTTTTATTATTTTGATAGGGAAAATGTAAAAATTTGGAAAATATACACAATCACATGAAACATCCCACATATTGCAAATCTAAGGAGTTTTATGGTTTAAATTACTAAACATGATCTAGTTGCATTGGGAAGAGCAATTAGACCGTGATCTTACTATTTTGGCAACGAATTGAAGATTTGATAAGGAAAGATACATAAGTAGTTGGTTGGGCTAATCAAGATGCCATGCTTCCATATATCTTTTATTTGGAGTTAGATTTTATAAGAAAAATATTGAAGAGATATGTTGATGATTCATTAGAAGATATATTTTCAAGATTCCTTGTATTATAAATAAGATATAAGTGTTGTAAATTAGACACACAATTAATTCTTAGGAAAGAGGATAGTCTCTTAACATTTTCTTTATTTTATTTCCATGTTGCCTTTTAATTTCCTTGCAATGTGTTAATTTATTTCTTTTTAGTATTTAGATATTGAATCTTAGAATCTATGTACAATTATTTCTTTTGTTTTAATTCAATCTATTATTCTTTGCTATTGAGATCTACTTGCACTACACTTTATTGTCTTTAAATTAATACTATCGGCTATTAATTCAATGTTAAGTTTGTTATAGTGTTCACAAGATCCTATAGTAAATAGAATGGTGTAATTAAAAGCATTTCAATAGGCTAAGGTTCGATTGTTAATTTCTTTGAATTAGAGCAACCTAATAGTATTGTTCAAAGACCTATGTGATCTTAAGATATTTTATTATATAAGTGATTCAAGTAGAATATACTTAAGGTTATGATTTAATTTGTTAATGTAAGTTTGTTTAACTCAAATTAGGAACTCTTATGGTTTAATAGCAAGGATGAGATTGAACGTAGCATAGATTTTGGAGGGAATTCTATATTTAAATAGTAAAGTTCATGAGTTCTTGAGAACTTCTCTTGTTCTCTTTATTTTTTATACTTTGTTAGTTCTTTATATTATTATATCAAATTAAACTAGATTAATTAGTTTAATTTTTAAAACCAATAGTTTAATAAATTATGCTCAATTGTTACGTTAGATAATATAAACATTAAAGGAAATTAGTAAATATAATTTGTTCCTGAGAGATCGACACTTAAACTTAAATATTTATGCTAGGA
>JAMXBC010000644.1:10000-16228 GCA_024138005.1 Lumnitzera racemosa | reverse complement strand
ATAGCCAAAACTATAAATAATTATTCATTTCCCTTTTAAAAGCATGGGGAGTCCAACGCTTTCTCTCTACGAAAAATGATGAGTGAAAATTTTGGTTCGATAAAGGTGACTCCAATGCCAGTACAATACTCCAACAAAGTTCGAATCGCCAGTCACATTAAGTCGGTCTTTTCAAGAATAAATAAAATAAGTATTCCATCACTACACTCTTGCTGTTTATCACAGTCCCACACATGCCTACAGAAATTATAATTTAAAGCGACAAAAAAAGACCATCACTCACCCAGTCCAACGGAGTAAAATGGGCAATAAAGTTCAGAAGGACTGTTTAAGCCTTAAGTCATCTTTCAAGTAAAAAATGAATGATTTTTCATCAACCCATTTTGCTGAAATCACAATGCAGACATGCCTACAGAAATCCAAATTTTTGAAGCGACACAAAAATGCCCACTAACACCCAGTAAAAATTTATTTTCCGCCCCAAAATTCTTTTTCCGGGGGTTTCCCCTGCATCCTTGAAGTTCATTGGGCAAAAAATTGATACCTGAAACCAAGGCACATTTTAAAAAGCTAAAAGAATACAAGAAATGGAGAATTCTTTGAACTATAAGGATAAAATTACAAGGCTGGAAGCTGTAATACATTCTTTAATCGAGGCAAAAGCTTTGACAGACGGGAAAAAACGAACAAAAGACAACATGTCAACCATCCCCTTCAGCTGAGAAAAAAGAAGAGTGAGCCTGGGTATTGAACTCTCAGAAAAACACATTGAAACATGCATGAAAATGTTAAGGTTTCCCCTTTAACCCCCAAATAGAATGATTCCTTTATTTAAGTAACAAGTCAGCCTCTCGCCAAAGCTAAAAGTAGAACAAAACCCCCTTACCCTTTTTTCTTGATTTTTTAGCATAGGGAAAGAAATAGTGTTGAAAATATTAAAAATTTTACTATAAAAAAAAAATAAGGGAACAAAGAAGCATTACTATCAACACTTGAGACATTCAAAAATTTCCCCTAAAGTAAAGGGGCCATTATACGATGTTTATTTTAAACTCCAAAGGGTTCAAAAAAGTTGCTACTCCATTTTCTTTTAAACCCCAAAAATTCGGTTTGCATTTTTGTTCTCAGTTAGGCAAGGAAAAAAAATTTCAGCTATACAAAAAATATCCGGGTATGAAATTTAATCCATATTAATCCAAATTATCCAAAAAATGCAACTATTCCCCCCAAAGCCTCCATAAAAGATAGGGATTAAATGGAGTTTGGAAAGATTTACATTCAATAAAACAAGGTGGACAGGATAACCGTTTTTACTTGCATGCAAAGTTTCGGATTTTTCCAAAAGATCTGTGTCTTTTTTTTCGCGGGAAATGTCATGAAGGCAGTTTGCCCTAGCTTTAAAACCATGCCCACCCTCCTATTTCATTAGCTTCCCAACTTTAAATTTTTTCCATTAAAAACCCCATTGTTTTCAATCCAAAGTAGAAAAACTCCCAAAACTTGATATATTATCTGTTAAATGGTCATTTGACAATTACTGATAGGAAAAAACATGGGGTAGTTAAGAAAATATCTTAAAATATGGATAATGGCATCCCAAGTTTCACAAAAAGGGGGAAAGCGGGGAAACTGAAACTTCTTCAGTAAATCAATTTCATTATTTTTTATTTTTTGTTGATTTAAAAAGTAATCGAGTTTTAAATTGGAGGGGTCCCATAGCAATTAAATTTGTGGGGTTTACAAGCCCTTTTCCAAGCAATACAACCCAAATCCCCAAATTTCCGTCATAAACCCCAAACAACTCAGGGACCATCCATCCATCACCCCAGTTTGTTTTCCCTTTCCCAGTTGCCTTTTATCTTCAAAAAATTTTTTCCTTTTTTGATTGTTGGTTTAGCCTCAATACCGATGCTTTGTTTATTTAGTACAAGTTCTGGATGGCTTTTGGACAAGAATTGAATAAAATGGATTCCAGACGCATAAGAATTTTTTTAAGTGAAATTAAAAAAACTTAATAGGCTTTGAGGGGAAAACTAAAAGGAAATAAAAACGCCTCTTTTGATTTCCCTTTAAAAAACCTCCAAATGTCTTTTTCCCTTGGCCTGCATCAAAACTTTGGGTTGAAACCACCTAAAATACAAAACGGGTTACTTAAAATTTTCATTGAAAAACACTAATTCCCCTTGAACAAAAATCTTCCCTTTGGTTTCCCAAACATCTTGATTTTTAAAACCTAAATTCGGGAAACATTTTTTTAATTCAAAACCCATACAAGACTGAATGCAAATAGTGGCAAAAGATATAAAACAAATTATTCACTTGATAGGGAAAAGGATACCAAATGTTCCGGGCATTTTCTTTTTTTCCGGTCATTTTAGTTTAATAAAATTTTGCAGGAAGCAAAACTGCAGTTTTTTCCTTTTTTTTTTTTTTTTAATTACAAAAAAAGCAGTGAGTTTCCCAAAGAAAACTGTTAGCAGTTAATCCTACAAACATGAAAATTTGCGAGGGGAAATGAAAGTAAGAAAGACAACTTAAGGATACAGTGGATTTCATCCCTAAGTTTTCCGAATGTACATTCATTCATTTTATGCGTTGGTTAGATAAAAGCATCAAATGCAAAGACTTAAAAATAAAAGAATTATGAAAGACAAGATAGCATGAAAAGGGGATGAAGTACAGAAAACATGTAAAGCTGATAGTTGGAGAAATCCCGTGTAGTTAAACCAATCTTTGTGTTTACAAAATGCAAAAATAAAATGTTTTCCCCCTTTTAAGGGTTTTTTCAATAATTTGTAGGGTGCAAGAGAAGTTTAGGCAAAAAGTGGAGTAATTTAAACCCAAATATGCATTTGGGGATTAAAACTTAAGACTTTTTTTTTCTCACAAATTGGGAGTCATAAGAATTTTTTCAACATGTTTCCCCCTTTTTTCAGAACCCTCTTCCAACAAAAATACTTTTTATTCTCCTTTTTTTCCCCCATTTTTTCTCGCAAAAATCCAAATTTTTCACACTCAACCACCCAAAGAACTTTTGCCTCAATTGTCTGAATTTGCTCTGTGGCACGCTTTAGGAAACGCCTTGGAGGTTTGAATCAAGATCCTCAAGAAAAACATCATTTAGTTCTAAAAATTAGCCACTAGGGGAGCCTCAAGGGGATCTCAAACCCAAATCCATGATATAACACAAACTACAAAAAAAATTCCCGAACTGCTAAAATTGTCATTTTTCCCCTTTAAAAATTTTCACATTCCAAAGAAAAAATTTCTTTTTCAATTGAGGAAATTTTTCCCCTTTTTAGATAAATCTTTTCTAGTATATTTTTGGCACTTTTGAACATAAATCAAGCACCATTATTATCACTAACCCCCCATTTTCCCCATTCACCAAAAATTTTAAACCCTTACATAGAGGTACCAAAAAATTCAAGAAAATAAATAAAATTTGGAATCTTACAAACCCATCCCTTAGGGTCGACCTCTTCTTCCTAATAAGTATCCATCACCCTGTATAATCGTCAGTGTTTTTCCTTTCTTATTCAAGCTAAATTGGACCAAAGTGTGGGTCTTTCAGTATACAATATTTTTTGTGAAAACCAAGTAGCCTTGTTTATAGTTCGGTTGGGGTCATGTTTTCTCGATAGGGGGACAAATACTATGTTTTTTCTTTGTTTTATATTTCATGACATAAGAAAATCCTTCTATGATCCAACCCATTTGGCCTGTCTTTAAGACAACTTCGGGTTTGCTCTTTAGATTTTTAAAAATTTATGGTTTTTTTCCCTCAACATGTTCCCTTTTTCCCCCCAAAACCCCCTTTTCCCAAACCAAACAAATACTTTTTATTCTTTTTTTTTTCCCTATTTTTTGCTCGAAAATTAAAAATCCAAATTTTACGAAACCTTTTCCCAAAGGGAATTTTTTTTGGTTTTTTTTTCTTTTTAAAAATTTAAAATTCCCTTGGAAAAAAAAAAAAAAAAAATTTTTTTTAAAAAAAAGGGGCCCCAAAGGGGGGTTTAAAAAAAAAAAAAATTTTTAAAAAAAATTTTAAAATTTTAAAAAAAATTTTTTTTTTTTTAAAAAAAAATTTGGGGCAAAAAAATTTTTTCCCAAAAAAATTTTAAAAAAAAAAAATTAAATTTTTTTTTTATATTTTTAAAATTTTAAAAATAAAAAAAATTTAAAAAAAAATTTTTTTTTTTTTAAAAAATTTTTTAAAACCCTTTTTTTTAAAAAAAAAAAAAAAATTTTTTTTTAAAAAAAATTTTTTTTTTTTTAAAAAAAAAAAACCCTTTTTTAAAAAACCTTTAATTTTTTTTTTATTTTAAAAAAAAAAAAAAGGGTTTTTTTTTTTTTTTTAAAAATTTTAAAAAAAAAAAAATTTTTTTTTATTTTTTTTTAAAAAAAAAAATTTTAAATTTTTTTTTTTTTAAAAAAGAAATTTTTTTTTAACCCTTTTTTTTTAATTTCCCCTTAAAAAGGGAAAAAAAAAATTTTAAAAATTTTTTTTTTTTAAAAAAAATTTTTTAAAAAAAAATTTTTAAAATTTCTTAAAAAAAAAAATTTTTAAAAAGAAAATTTTTTTAAAAAAATTTTTAAAAATTTTTTTTAAGAAAAAATTTTTTTTTTTAAAAAAAAAAAATTTTTATTAAAATTTTTTAAAAAATTTTTTAAAAATTAAAAAAAAAAGGTTTTTAAATTTTTTTAAAAAAATTTTTTTTTAAAAAAAATTTTTTTAAAAAAAAATTTTTTTTAAAAATTTTTTAAAAAATTTTTTAAAAATTTTAAAAAAATTTTAAAAAAAATTTTAAAACCCCCCCAAAAATTAAAAAAAAAAAGGAGTTAAAAATTTTTTTTTTTTTAAAATTTAAAAAAAACCCCCAAAAAAAAAAAAAAAAAATTTTTTTTTTTCATTAAATGGAAAAATTTTTTTTTTTTTTGGGTTTTGGGGTTTTTGGGGGGTTTTGGGGGGACAAAATTTTTTTGGTTTCCCCAAAAAAAAAAAAAATTTCCAAATTTTTTTTTGGGGGTTTTTTGGGGGGGGTTTTTTAAAAATTTTTAAATTTAAAAAATTTTTTTTTTTGGGGGGTTTTTTTTTTTTTAATTTTTTGGGGTTTTTTTGGGGTTTAAAAAAAAAGGGGGAAAATTTTTATTTTTTTAAATTTTAAAAATTTTTAAAATTTTTTTTTTTGGGTTTTTTTTTTTTTAAAAAATTTTTTTTTTCCCCTTTTTTTTTTAAAAAAAATTTTTAAAAAAAAACAAAATTATTAAACCCAAAAAACCTTTTTAAAAATTTTTTTTCCCCCAAATTTTTGGGGTTTTTTTTTTTAATTTTTTTTTTAAAGGGGTTTTTTTAAAAATCAATTAAATTTTAAAAAGGGGGAAAAAAAAAATTTTTTTTAAAAAAAAAAAATTTTTTTTTTTTAAAAAAAAAAACCCCCCCCCCCTTTTTTTTAAAAAAAAAAAATTTTTTTTCCCAATTTTTTTAAAAGGGGTTTTTTAAAAAGGCCCTTTTTTTAAAAATTTTTTTTTAAAAAAAATTTTTTTTCCAATTTTTTATTTTTTTAATTTTTTTTTAATTTTTTTTTTAAAAAAATTTTTTTTAAAATAAAAAAAAAAAAAAAAAAAATTTTTTTTAAAAATTTTTTTTTGGGGGGGAAAATTTTTTAAAAAACCCCTTTTTTAATTAAATTTTTTTTAAAAAAAAAAGGGTTTTTTTAAAAAATTTTTTTAAAATTTTTTTTTTAAAAAAATTTTTTAAAAAATTTTTTAAAAAAACTCCCTTTTTTTTCCCAAACTTAAAAAAATTTTTTTTTAAAAGGGGGGGGTTTTTTTTTCAAATTTTTTTAAAAAAGGGGGGAAAAAAAAAAAATTAAAATTTTTTTTAAAAAATTTTTTTTTTAAAACCCCGGGGCCCCAAACCCCTTTTTTCCCTTTTTAAAAAACCCCCCGGGGGGTTTTTTTTTAATTTTTTTAAAAAAATTTTTTTTTTAAAAAAACCTTTTTAAAAAAAAAAAAAAACCTTAACCCCTTTTTTTTGGGGGGGGTTTTCCCCTTTTTCCAAATTTTTTTTTTTTTTTTTTTTAAAAAAAAAATTTAAAAAAAAAAATTCCCCCTTTTTTTTAACAAATTTTTAAAAAAGGTTTTTTTTGGAAAAATTTCCCTTTTTTTACCTTTTAAAAATTTTTTTTTTAAAGGTTTTAATTTAAAAATTTTTTTTCCGGTTTT
>JAMXBC010000644.1:0-5000 GCA_024138005.1 Lumnitzera racemosa | reverse complement strand
TTATGAGAAATTTAACTAATTAAAATTAAAATTTTTTAAATCTGTTAATAAAAAAAAACCTTTAAAATTTTAAGATAAGACATATTATTTAAAATTTCTTTTAACTAAAATTAAACTTTAAATTAATTAGATTATTTTATCTTTAAAAAAAAATTTATTATGATTATTAATTAACTTTTGGGGAAAACCAAAATTAGGGTTGACCAAAAAAAATCCCGCTTTTTTTTTCCCCGGGTAATACAAAATAAAATATATAAAGAATTTTTTTTTCACCTGTTACCAAAATTACATTTTAAATCCCCTTCAATTTTTTTTTAAATGAAAAACCCCCTAAAAAAAGAAATGGTATTATGTTAAATTATTGAAAATTTAAAACCTTAATTATAACAAAATAAATTTTAAAATTTGGATTAAATCAAAAAAATTTGAAAAAATTCCCCAAAATTTTAAAATTTTATTAAAAAACGTTCAAATAAATTAAAAAGGGCCATTTAATATAAGAAAAAGGGGTTATTTATTAATCCATATTTCAATCCAATTTTTTTTAATAAAAATGCAAAATTAATTTTGGGTTTTTTTTATTTTATTTTTTTTCCCTTTCTTTTTAAATATTTTTTTTTGCTAATTTTCCATAAGTTTTTTAATAAATAGGTTAAGAACTGTAAATAAATTAAATTAGAAAATAAAGATAAATTTATTAAAAAAAATTTAAGTATTTCTTACCTTTTACTTTTTAATATTATTTTTTAAATTTTAAAAAAAGGTAAATAATTAAGTGTTTTTAAATTTTAGTTATTATAAAACCTATTTTTTTTAATTAAAATTTTTAAAAAACCCAAAGGTAAAATTGTATTAAAAATTAGGTAATTTTAATTTATTTACTTAAAATTTAAGAATGGTTATTTCCATTTTATTTTTGGGTTTTTTATTAAAAAGGGTTTTCTTTTCCGGGTTAATTCCAAAAATAATTAATAACTTAAGTTAATATAATTTAAAATCAATTTCCCTTCATTTTCAAATTTGTATTTTTTCCAAAAAAATTTTAAAAAACTTTTTTTTAACAATAAATTTTAAAAAGGAAAAATTGAAACCTATTTTTAAAAGAACCTTAGGATATTAAAACTATTTTTTTTAAATTAAAAATTTCATAAGAAAATAAAATTTTTTTTCCCCCTGTTTATATTTTTATAAAATTTGGGGAAAAAAATTTTAAATTAACAAAGTTAATAAAAAAATTATGGAATCCAAAAATTGTTATTTAAACCTTTAGTGATTTTAATTTAATCTTCATGAATTGTTTCTAAATTTAAACCAAATTGGTTTAAAATTTTTTTAATTTGTAACAGGAGGATATAAACAATTAAAAAATACCCTTTAAAAATTTTTATTAATTTTTAATTTTAATGAAAACCTTTTACAGCAAAAAGAAAATTTTGAAATTGGATTCTTCCATAAAAAATTTTTAAAAAACTTTTATTTAAGAAATTATAAATTTTCAAAGTTTCCATTATCCTAACAAAATTAAATTACTAAAATTTCCCAAACCATTTCTTTTTCCTAAAGGTAATTAAATATTTACCAAAACAAAAATTTTTATAACTTAACTTTTTTAAAATGAAAAAAAATTTTGAAAAATAAAAATTCATTATAAGTCACCTAATTTACTTAAAAAATAAGAAAAAAAAATTATTGTAAAAGTTAATTTTTTATAATTTTAAAATTTTTATCTTTAAAATTTTTTCTTTATTAAATTTTAAAAAATTTATTTTAAACTAATTAAGGGAAGAAAAATTTTCAAATAATTAAAATGGTTTTAAAAATTTTCCCCATTTTTCTCAATTTAAATTTTAAAAATATTTTAATTATGAAACCTTTTTATTTTTTTTAATAAAAGGGGAAATCCCTTACTTTAAGATAACAAAATTAAAATTTATTTAAAAATTGAAGGAAATTATAAAATTAAAAATATTAATTTAAATTTTTTTTTTCGAAATTATAAAATTTTTAATTGTTAAAATATCACTAAAATTTATTAAAATATTAGAAATTTAAAATTTTTTTAAAAATTCCAAATTTGGGAGGGATTTTATTACTTTTGTTATTTAAAATAATATTTTTTTTTTTGAATTTCAAATTTTTTTTTAAGATTTTAAAAATTAAAAAAATTAACCAAAAGTTTGGTTTTTTTAAAAATTTTTAACAAATTAGTCAAAAATTACATTTTTTTTTTCTAAAACTTTCCCCATTTTTTATTCTTTTCCTTTATTTTTTTTCATTAATTTACTATATTTTCCAAATACTTTGTTTAAAATTATAATTTTTTATTAATTTAAAAAAAATTTTTATTTAATAATTTTAAATTAAAAATTTTATTTAAAACATTAATTTAAATTTAAAAGTTTAAACTTTAAATTTGTTCTAAAAATTATAATTTTATTTATTAAAAATTATAATAAATTTATTAAATTAAAACTTTTTAAACAACCTTTAAACTGTTTTTAAAAAATAAATATTAAATTTTATTTTAAGTTTAATTAACAATTTTGTAAAATCAGAAATGATAATAAATTTTTAAGGAAAATTTAAAATATTTTTTTTAAATTGTTGGTGGAATCTATTTTTTCCTTTAAAATTAAATTAAGGGGGTTTTAAAAATAATTTAAAATTGTTTATTAAAAAAGGGATATTTTTGGAAAAAATTACACCTTTTTTTGGCTAAATTTAATTTTTTTAAAATTTAGAGGTTAGTTTTTT
This sequence comes from Lumnitzera racemosa, assembly GCA_024138005.1. Classification (NCBI taxonomy): domain Eukaryota; kingdom Viridiplantae; phylum Streptophyta; class Magnoliopsida; order Myrtales; family Combretaceae; genus Lumnitzera; species Lumnitzera racemosa. The sequence continues at coordinate 2,246 of JAMXBC010000644.1, read as the reverse complement.
TTAAGGTTATTTTAAAATAATTCTTGGTAATATTGTTATATTTTAATTTTTTAATAGAATTGGGATAAAAAGTTTATGTTTATACCTTAAAATACTAGGAATTTTCCCCCCCTAAATTAATGGGTTATCCTTTTTTTTTAGGGGTTTTTAAAAGCAATGTTTTTATTTTATTTAATTCAAAAATTTTTAAATTTCCCCAATTTAATTATCTATTTTGGATTATAAGATAAATTAAAATTTTTTAATTAAAAAGGGCCTTAAAAATTTTTTTTAAAAAGGCTATTTTAACTAATTTTTTCATAAAAAGAATCCTTTTTAAACAAAAATATTTAAAATAATAGGGGCATTTTTTGTTTTTAAAAAATTTTATTAAATTTGGAAATTTAATTTTATAATAAAAAATTTAATTAATTATTAAAAAAATTAATTTTAATAATTAGAATATTCATATATTAAATTTGACGGTTTTTAAACTTAAAGGGAAAATTAAACAATTTTGTTTTAATTAATTTTCATTTTTATTTTTGGTTTGATTATTATTTACCATAAAAAATTTTATGTTTAATATTTTAAAAAGAAAATTATAAAATTTAAAATGTATTAAGATTGGGTTAAATCAAAATTTTAAAAATTATTTAAACAAAGGATTATAAATTTAAATTTGAAAGGTTTAAAAATTAATTATTTGGGAAAATTTTAATAAACTTTAAGTTAAATAAATTTAATAATTTTTAAATTAAGAAAAAAATTAACATAAAAAGTAAAATTTCCTTTAGGTTTTAGGGATTTTAAAAAAACCAAAAATTATTTGAAATTAAAGGTTATAATGAATTTTTATTAAAAAAATTTTCAAATTTAAAATGCAACCCTTTATTAATTATTTTAAAATCAAAATCTTCAATTTATCTAAACCTAAACCTTTAAAAATCTATAAATTTATTTTAAAATTTTTTTTTCCATAGAAATTAACCTTCAATTGTTTATGATTTTATGAAATTTACCTCTTGTTCAAAGCTAACTTTTAAATTTAAAAAAAGGGGAACCCAATATATCAAAAATTGTAAGTATTGAAAAACTAAACTCTTAACCTAAAGGTCATTTCCAAACCTTGAAAAAATTTTCTTTTATAACTAAGTTTAAACCTTAAAATTTTTCCTTAATGTTATAATTAATTTTCATTATATTTTTTTAAAAATTAAAAAATTATTTTTAGTTAATTTTTTAAAATTTTCTTTAAAATTAAATTTAAAAATTTTAACCTGTTTATTAATTACAATTTTTATTTTAAAAATTGTTTTATTATTTTCAAATTTTTTAAAATTCATTTTTATTTTTATTAAAAATTTTAGTTATTTTAAAAATTGAAAATTTTAAAAATTTTTTTGGGTTTAAAAAGTTAAATTTAAAAAGGAATCCTAATAATTTTAATTATTTAATTTTTTAAATAAAGTAATGGTTTTTTTGGTATCCGGAATATATTAAAAATACTTTTTATTAATTTTTTCTAAATTCTTGATTCATATTAAATTTTAAAAGTTCAATTTTAAAAGGAAATTTAAAACCTATTTTAAATAAAAATAATTTGGAACTTAAAAATTTTATTTAATTAATTAATTTTAAAACTTGTTTAGGTTAAAAAAATATGTAAAAACTTTATAAATTAAAAATTAAGGGTTTGGTTTTTAATTAAATTTTCTTATTACAAAATTTTTAAAAAAAAATTGTTGTAAATTTACTACTTAAAGGTAATAAATTTTAAAATTTTTTAAAAATTTCCTTTTAAAAAAAAAATAAATTTTTTTTTTAATTCATTTTTTCATTTAAAAATTTTTAAAGGGGAAATTGGTTTTTATAAATTAATTAGCAAAAATTGTATATCAAATTTTTGGGTAAAAATTTATTCTAAATTTTGACAAAATAAAGTTTTTAATGTTATAATATATTTTTAAGATCACAGTTAAAAATTTTAAGATTTTAAAATTAGAGGAAAAAAAAAGGGAACAAATTTATAATTTTTATAAATTAAACCCATTTATTTTTTGGAAAATTATTATTAATAATTTAATTTATTTTAGAATTTTTACCATTTTTTTAAAATTTTGGACATTATCTTATAATTTTATTGTTGTTTATTTTATTTTAAAATTTTACAAAATTAAAGTTTTCCATAATCTTTTTAAATCATTTAACTTAAATTAAAATAAATATGTTTCCAAAATTTATTTTTTAAATTATAATATTGTAAA
>JAMXBC010000643.1:0-16232 GCA_024138005.1 Lumnitzera racemosa | reverse complement strand
GGTTACAAATGAATCCCACCACCTTTACATTAAATGATTACTACCTTCCCACCATCTATTCTAGAACCTTATAGATCTTCTAGATATTTTGGGATTACTCTTTCTTAGGTTTGAAAAAACCCTCATGATTTGGGCCCTTCTAAATTAGCCGTAATACGTGCTTCTATGTGGTAGAAATGCAGGGACTTACTTATGTGTAAAAGCGCAAATTCTTTCAGTGTATTACTATGGTCTCATGTATATGTGGTGGGACAATTGTAAGTTTATGAGATGGAAATATATTTTTTTTTAGGGATGTTAGAATGAGTGCTTTAGTATGAGATTATTTTGTGATGAGAGTATAGTCTTTGGTATGGATTTGAAATGCAAATATTATTGTTGTTGGCAATAGTAGGAGCTTAGCAAGTGAGCATACCACAACATCTATGTTGCATGAGTATTGCTATGATATGCGAAATGTTCTTATTATTTATAAAGATGTAATGATTATTCTCTTTTTACTTTTATTTTACTAACTTAATTCCAATTGAGATGAGAGGTTAATTTCCAAGCTTAAGTACCATAAACAGAACATGTATGAATCATAGAGCTAAGTTAGGCTTAAAGCCTAATAAAGGGACAAGTCTTATATAAACGTTTGAAATGGACTAATGGAAACATCATGATACTCATGTGTTTTAAAAAATTGTAGTTTTGTAGATGTCAAATTTGTGAAACTTATTTTGTATAGTGTATTGTAAGTGTTTAAGTGTTAGATGAGGTTTCAAATTAAAAGTTTTGTTATATGTTTTTGCTGTTTGAAAAATATGTATAAATATATATATATTGATTTTTTTTTTTGTGGGAGTTCAATTAAATACTTATTTATAGGTTAGTCAACCCTTAATTTGAGCAAGGCCATAAAAATTGTCTCTTAAGTACTAAATCTTTATATTGTTTAAGTCAACACTTGGAGAGGTAAAGTTTTGAATATAGTCTTCAAGTAGACGATGATAAATCTAATTATGTAGCTTTGAAATGTAGTGCATAGACTCCTACTTTATATGGCGATAGATCAATATACCCAAAGTAAGAAATAATCTTTATATATATAAATATGTATGTATGGAAATTACTTCAAAATCTTAGACCCCCTTAGTAATTTGCGCTAAATGATCAGGTAATAGGGCATATCCCCTTAACTAAAAAAAATTTTTGATCTGTTAGTGCATTTCATAATTTTTGCTTAAAAGCACTCTTAAGATAATTAAACAACTTAAAAGGGGAAATTATTGCTATAAAGAAAGGGAACTTTACTCCATGAAGGGCTGAATGGATAAGTTTATAGGGGGCCCTCTTAAATCATGAAAAGTATAAACAATCTCTTAGTCACTTTATAAGGAGAGAAAAGAGCTTCACTTTTACAATTGATAAGCTAGATGAATGGAGGTGTTTAGATTAATAAGAGTTAAAGTAATCTCAAAATGTTAAAAATATAACTATGCAAAGTTGAATTAATGAAAAAAATTTTTTGTTAATCAAACTTGTTTGCTACAACATTTTATAAATGAAGTACAAAGAAATAGAGGGAAGTGATTAGTAAAGGGCATCAAGGGTTAAAGGCCTATGTTAATGTAAGTTTTGACTTCTTCATCACCAATAATCCCAATTAGCTTTATTGTTATCTTTAATATATTTCTTTAAAGCTTGAATTTTAGCTTGGACATAGTCAAACGCTTCATGATTGCATGAAAATCAAAAGATTCTTGACTGTAGTATTTAAAAGGTTCCATGTTCCTTACTTTCAAGTTGAAAATAAAACTTTATTAAGGGTGAAGACCCATGCTTAAAGTAAGTTTTGATTTCTTCATCACCAACAATCCTTATTAGTTTTATTGTTACTTCAATCCTTTCTTTGAAACTTGAATTTTAGCTTGGAAGTAGTTATAACACTTCATGATTGCAGAAAACTCTAAAGATTATTAACTATAGTATTAAGAGGTTCTATGCTCCTAACTTCAAGCTAAAAAGGCAAGCTCTATCAATGCATTTGATAAGAGTTTAGTTCCTTCACTAATAAAGGGGTCCAAAGCCTCTTGGATAATTACATGGATTCTTTATAAAAGTCTTCAAATAACTGAAGAAGCCTGTCTATAAGAATGCGATTTAGTTTAAAAAATATTCATTCTATGTGATGTGGTCACAAAGTGGTAGCATAAGATAAGAAGACACGATGAAGCTCTAAAATGCAATCTTCTTCCATAACAACATCAATTGCACTAAGATTTGCTACATTATCTTCTTGTTATATGTTAGAAATTAAGGAGGTAGAGGATTAGAGTGTATTCAACCAATGAATGAACAATTGTAAGTGAAATACATTGAGGAACGTAAATGGGTGAAACAGTTGTTTTTGTTATTATAAAGACTCGAATATAGTAATGCATTAAAATGCATCTCATTTTCACCCTTGTCAAGATTATGATAAGTCTTAACCTCTTACTGTTGTTAGGTGTGAATATTCAACCTTAGCTTCTTCATCTCATGAAGCGTAATTAAGGTTCTTATATCATCATTGTCATTGGCATCAATATATGTAGGAGAACCTTCTTAATCTACTAAGTATGGACTACTAGCACGCTCATTTCAAATTGCTATGGACATAAAGGACACAAAATGAAGTTTTCTCTTTATCACCATCTAATAAGGGATATAATGTGTGACAATGAATTTAGAACAAGAAAATAATTAAAGTACACCTATGCTAACCTATTCATTAACCTATAAAAAGGGAAAAAAAAAACTAAATAAAAAGAAAGGGTAAAGGATACATAAGTTTATGCAAAGATGTTATTTTATGGGTACAAACTTGATTGATGAATCGTCAGTTGAGCATAAAACGTGGTGGGGTAACGAGCCATTAATTTCAAAGAAGATTTCACTGCTTCTAGATTACCATACAAAGTTTGCTTCTCTCTTCTTCACCAACCAATCTTCATATGCTATAGTTTGTCTTGAACTTTATTTTAAGAATTCCAAAAGGAAACATAAGGTAATAGATTGTAGCCTCTTCAATGTAATTACCATTGCAATGAAAGCCAACCCAAATACCTTTACATGGCATGTTCAATAAGTTACCACTTAAATTCCTTTAGATCACTCATTTAATGATTAACTAACTGGAAGATGACATTCAGATGTAGCCCTTTAAAAGAAGGAATGGCTATTATAGCTATAGGGGGGGTTAGTGATATCTTTTAGGGGAAGCAATTGGTAAAATGAGCAAAATTCCTCAACTATAGGAATTGGCTGTATTAATTGAAGCCAAACTAACTAGTAAGTATGCAAGATAAGTACACCTAATTTCTTGTGCAAAATGCAACCAGTTATGTCTTTATTGTCTAGTAAGGAAGGTAAGCATCCTGAATTACACCAAAAGAGGAATCTCACATTAATGTCATGTATGCTTATACCATTATCGACTAGGTTGACTAGATTTGTTAAGGCTAAAGGATACAATCTACTATAACCTTCATAATTGGCTATCCTTTATAGATAAGGTCAAAAGATAAACTTGTTGGCAACATCAATGACTCGGAGTAGTAGTTGCATAGGTTTTCTCCCAGTTTATGTCCAAGCTACTGGATACATAAGGTTATATAATGAGTACTAAGGAAGATGAGTGTTGTTGAAACTGCTCATCGAAAAGAGCTTTGAAAGGATTAGATTTATCTATGAATGAGGATAAAATGTCACAACCTTTTTGACTAAATGGATGTATTGTTGTAAAGATCTAGTTTATGATTCATCGAGACTAAGTAAAATCAAGATACCATGGAGAAATCACCATAATTATGTAGTAGATATCAAGAATTGTTAAGTGCATGCATACTCTTTTTTTCCAGTAAGGAACATATATAAGGACAAATTCAATGTAACTAATGGTGTGAGCTCTTAATGAATTGGTTCACCTTTTCTAAAAAAGACAAGACATTTCAAAATATAGCAATTGAAGTCAGGTCTAATATAAGTATCATGTGTTTTCATGTGTGAAAAATTTTTAAAAATATTTTTAGCTAAGAAAGGAATGTGAATTCCAAACTTATTACTAAAATCTAAACCTTTCTTTATCTAATTTGCTAATTGGAAATTCCTTCAAAGAAAATTTATAGTGATTTTTTCATTATTTACTAAATCTTTTATCAATTGTATTGGACTTCAACATGCTTAGTTCAAGAAGTATGAATATGATTTCTTACAAATGTTAACTGCACTTTAATTATCACACAATATTGAGATATTCTGAGTTTTAAAATTATAATCTTTCAACTATTGTGAAATTCACATTGTTAGTATTGTATAATTTCCTGATGAATCATACTTAGCTTTTAGTGTTGGTAGAGTTAGTGTTATGATTCTTAAAGGATGATGAGATCATCATGTCTCTAAGAATTTGACACATTTTAGATGTACTTTTTCTATCAATGTGGCATCCTATGTAATATGTACAAGAAACAACTTTCAAATCAAGATTTGAGCTTTTTAGGATGCAATAAAACTTAAGTTTTTAATATATCTTAAGTATTTTAAAACTTTTTTTATGGCACTTAGACACGAATCCTTATGATTTCATTGGTAACATGCACATAAGCATACGCTAAAAGGAAAATCTAGCCTCAAAGTTGTATGAAAGAAAAGGAAACTCAATCACACCTCTATATGCCTTTAGACATACTAGATTACTTGATTAATTAAAGTCTAATTTTTCACCAACTCTCATAGGCTTTTCTAGGAACTTGCCATTTTCCGCATTATACTTCTTAGAATTTGTGAGGCATATACCATTTCATTATAGAGGCTCTTTCCACCATCTTCTTTAGTTAACTTTCTATAAAAAATGTTAATTCTTCTATGTGACTCATTTTGAGTTTGGCCTACATTAACTCAGAAAATTTCTTATACAAAATTTTATTAGTGTGAACCAAGCATGACCAAAATATGAGAGTTGTTATTGTTTACAAAGGAATTATATCTAAAGTTTGTCTTGTAAAACTATTTTCTATAAAAAAATATTTAACCTTTCCTAGTAATCTTTAACAACTTGTTTACTTGAAGGTAATAGAGAGAGAATAGAATATCTAGTCCTAAACCACTTCTTATTACCTTGTCTAGCTAATAATTGGCATGAGAATTTTTATTCCTGATGGCTTTTCTATTCCCTCCCTAGAGGAAATACTTACTACCTTCTGTAGGATGGAATTTTCACTCCCTCTTCACCAAGAATAAAATTGTAAGTAACTGGATAAGTTATGCCCCCAATTAATAAGGGAACTTATCAAACTTTTGGTTATTTTCAAGAAGATCAAATAAGGGCATCTTGGTATTTTTGGTTATATTCTTAATTTAATATTGCAATAAATAAGGTGAAATAAAACTTTCCTTACAACAAAAGTTTAGACAAAGTAAACAATGGAAGAAAAGTTTTTAGTCTATTCTTGATAATAGTCTTATCAAGGCATATCTTTATTTTATTTGAAAGTAAATGTGCCATAAGTATCAGCTTGGAGCCACATAAAATCTTATTTAAATTGAAAATACAAAGAAGATTAGATTCATCTTCAAAAAATGGTTTGCTTTACCAAATTTCTTATATCATGTAATCATTATAAAAAGCATTTGCCATTTCCATTTGAAAAAGTTAGAAGTTTTGTAGTATGCACATACAAGCAAAAGTACTATAGCTACAACTCTATCTATTGGCTCAAAGGTTCCTTCATAATCAATTACTTCTTATTATATATAACATTTAGTCACTAGTTTAGGTTTACTTCTATAACCTTCTCTACTTTCAATAAGCATATTCTTAAAATCCCATTTGATTCCAATTATTGACTAATTATCTTTAAGAGAGAGAACTAAACACTAAACAATATTAATTTTCACTTCATGAGTCCATCTTATGTAGCTTCTACATGGTTTTTCATCTTTTAAATTTGCATCTAAACTTAGGCTGAATCTCATATAGAAGTATTTGCTAAGACTCAATCTCTATATGTTTTTCATGTGTTTTCATCTTTACCACTAGGCTCTCCAATTATCTAATTAGGAGTTGATCATTTCTAAAATAACTAGATTGAGTTTCAAGGATACTCTATAGTAATATGATCAAAAGGAGAAGAATCATTATCATTTTTGTCATTCCGTAGATTCCCCTTTATCTCCTTACTTTTTTTAGGGTTTGCTAGATAATATTTGTATTCTACCAAACTCTCTTCCTTTTTTTTTTTTCTGGTTAACTCTCTTGCTTCTACTAGAAATTTTAAATTTTATCCTTTTGCTTAAATACTTTGTCACGCTACCTTAATAATACTTCTTTCTTTTCCTTCTTCTAAGGCTCTTTCTTTGATATCATCATCAAATTATTCATTAATTACTCTACCATAAAGCAAGTACTCTTGTTAAAAAGTTTATTTACTTCACTCGTAGATGTAATATCCTAGATAAATGACCTCAATTGATCTAGTATCAAATTTTCAAAGGTTCTTGTTTCCCCTTTTAAATACAAAACATTATCATTGAAAATATAGAAATGAGACACAATAGGTTTTCTATTTCTGTACCATCTATAAAAAATTTTGCTTATAGAGGTTTAATAAATACATGATTAATGATGTACTTAGTAGTATTAATTACATCTTCCCTAAAAAACTTAGTAACCTTACTCCTGTTTAGCATTTTGCGCATCATTTCTTGAATCACCTTTCCTTTCTTTCAACAATGAAATTTATGTTAGGACATGCATGAAGTGAAAAGTTATGGTTAATGCCATACTTTTTACCAAAAAGTCATTAACTCAAATTCTCTCTCATGATTAGTATGAATGGCTTTAATTCTTCTCATGTTTTCCATTTTTAATTACTTAAACTTAATAAATTCTTAAAAAGGACCATTTTCATATGCTAATAAATTTGCTTATGTTTTGTGTTATAGTAGATATCAACAATAACTCAACCACACTTCTTTCATCCTAGCCTTTGAAGTCTTAGTTGGTCTAAAGAGATCAATGTGAATCAAGTTTGAGAGCTTACTTGTACTCACATTTATTTTGAATGTTTGTTTAAATTACATCTATTGAAAAAAAAAATTATATATTAAAATAAACTTAGTAGCCTTCTTACTAAGTGTTTTTTGTCAACCATATCATTGAGTAAAATTCAAGTTTCTAAGTTTTTTGTACCAACCTAGACCATTATGTAAAATCATAAGCAATTTCAATTATTAGGGTTTAAATTTTGGAGATGAGATTATACAAACAATCCTTAATCTGAGTGTAAACCCCGCGAATTTAGCTTTTTAAGTATAGAAACAAACGGTCCAAACTGTAGATAATTTCCTAAACTCAAAAGAGCCATGAGATTTAAACCAATTAAAATCTCAATCCAAAACCCAAAGTGGATACGAAAACCTTAAATCATCAATTGAACCCCTAACCGCATACGAAGACCCTAAAACCTCGAACCACATCAAAAACCTAAGATAACAATCGAAGATTTAATCGCGTAAGAATATATGAAACCCTAAATGTGGAAAAACATTAGAGATTGTGCCCTAAAGTAATAAAAACCCTAAAAATTATAACTTTGAGGATACAAAAGCACTAATTCACCATAATTTACCTTAAAACCTTAAGTGATAATATATCCTCCATATTTTGCCATTTCATCGGTAAACGACTAAAGATAACTCTTAATCATGCATAAACATTTAGAATAATTAAGTGACTCCTTAGAAACTAAGATATTGCATTCTAGATCACATTCATCTTCTAAGTATATAACTAGGTTAGTATTACATAGAGTTAAAGGTTTAGTTGAGGCTTAGGTTAAATGTAGTAAACCTTAATACCCTAAATGGTAGTTTCCAATTTAATTATACTTAGTAGCTTACCAAATGGTGTATATAGGATATAAATACCTAATGGAAGATTCATTATCTATTTTTATTAATCAATTCACTAAATTTCTTATTTCCTTTCATTTCCTTAATCTTTCTCCAAATTTTTCCTAATTAATTCATTATGTACAAAAAGGGTCTTTATTTTTTTGAAAGTTGACCAAGTCAACACATGTTGACCAAGGTCAAAATGTTGACTAAAGTCAACAATTGAAAATTCAACAAAATGTGTCCTTTTCATTTGAAGAAAATATCTTCTTCTCATGATTTCCTTTTTTTTTTCTTTTCCTTTAGTATTTCTTTTTCCTTCTCCTCCTAAATTGCCGTCCATTCATCTCCCTTTCTAGACCCCACCATTCTCCTTCTTCCATAAGCAAAACAAATAAAAAAGAAACAAAACGAATAAAAAGAAACAAAACAAAAAACTCCTCTTGCCATGAGCTTCTTCTTCCTCTTTCACTTTCACAACTTCTCCTTTTGTTTCCATAATTCCAACACACAACTAAAGTATGTACTTAAGTTACTTTATGTTGCTTTCTACTCTTCATTAGTTAGTTAATTAGGTAGATTAGGCAATTAGGCATGTAAAAAGTATGATCTTGAAGAAGAGGGCACAAAGTTTCTATCTTTAAGTATAGAATTCTAGCAATCATGAAGAAGAAAAAAGGAGAACATGAATATGTGCTTAAAGAATGTGTACATGAGGTAAACCTAAAAGAAGGGAAGCATGAGAAGCATGGTACATGAGTATTTTTCATGTACATAACCTAAATTAAAACAAAACTAACCATACATACTTATCCTACACTAATTACACACTTAAAAACAAAAAGAATGGAATTAGGAAGCTTTTCTTAAGGAAAAAGATTAGGCATACGAATTTTGTATAAAAATACGTATCTAATCGTATAGGTATATGAGTATGTATACACGTATAAATTGGTATAAGTCTAAATATAGGTATAAGTATATGTATGTAAAGGTATATGTACCTAAGTATAAGGGAAGAATGAAATGTACATAAGACATGTTACATATGACATAAGCATGAGGTGAGGTTTATGTAAGCAAATGATGAAGTAAGCATGACACAAGTGATTGATGACATAAGCAATGATATAAGCATAAGCTTATAAAAGAAGAATATAATATGTACATGTACTTAGGATCCAAAACCTTAACCCTAATACCCTTCTTAAATTGAATCAAACTTAATCAAAGACATAGATTACTAATACCAATGTAAAGTCCTAAGTATAAAAATAAATGGCTAATTAAATTATTAACTACTAAAATGGAACATAAACTAGCCAATAGGAATAATTAACTTTAATAAGATAAAATGTCATAAATTTAGCCCATATCATAAAACACGGTCTTAACGTCCAAAACGGACATCACGTGTGAACGTGCGTCCGAAAAGGATGAAAAACGACTATAAGTTCGTGAATATCGGAATCAGAATGAAAAAGTTACAATATACATAATGAAGTCTCTTACCTTACTAATATAAGAAAATAGTTACTATTAATCTCATGGGGTATGGTAACCTTATACACACTATACTCGGGTTAACCTTATATACATTATACTTCGGGTTATATTAGAGGAAACTAGATAAACTACAATAACTTTTAGTTGACTAAGGAGTCTGAATTCTCAGAACACTTATAATTTTTACCATTTTGATTTAGGCGTTCGATATCAGTCCTGAAAACCCTAAAGGCTTGGAGAATGAGCAATAATCCAGGTGAGGGAGTTCTGATAACCTGCTCCTTGCTTGTGCGGTGTTACTTGTATGATGTTTTGCTGTTTGCTATTGCTTGTATGTTTGAATGACTGTTCTGCTTATATGCTATCATCCATGTGATCACCTTTTAAATTGATAAATATAAATATCTGCCTAAACAACGGTTCTACTCGCCGCATGTCTATGACTTGGTAAAGGTATGAATGGAGAGTGCTAGCCTTGCAAAAATCTTAAGAAAAGTATTTTTGGAAAAAAAAAAAGCTTTTCTATTGTAAACAAATTTTTACATGATCGCTGTAAGGCTTGAGGAGCCATAAAGAGTATTTTTAACGTTAAGGCAAAGTTAGCATGGGTTCTCCACTTGATAGCGAGAGGGCTCACTTTATTGTGCCTGTAAGGCCTTGGTTAAATTTTGTTGCGAGAGGACTCGCATGTTTGTGCCCAAGGGCCTTGGAGGGTGGATAGTCTTAGTTTGGACTCCCCCTATTTGGATTGAAAACTCTTTTCTCGGTTAGGGTAATAATCAAGTTTTGCCTAGTGGGGTGGTGCCCCTAGGTAGCCTCATGCAGGTAAGCTAAGGTGTCTTGGCGGGTAAGTACAGGGGATAATCGAAGTGTAGACGACGTAATTCTACACCTTCCATAGTTCCGGACTCCTATGGATGTGTTGCTTGCATTCATCATGCCTGCATTCATTATGTATGTGGATAGCTTGCTTGCATGTGTGATAATAATGTGTGAAACTTGCTTAACTGGTAGTGGTGAGGAATGAACTCACTGAGCTGTTTTTGCTCATTCCCCTTAGTTTCATTTGCAGGTTTATATAAGATGGGATTGGGATATGTCTCGAGTGCTGAGTACGAGATGAAGATATGTAACATTAGTATTAGAAGTAGCTGAGTACTTTTAGATGATACATAGACATCATTTGCAGAAAATATTTATTTATTATAAACCTTACACTAATGCTAGTATATCCTGTCTTATTATTTGGTAGGGATACCGATTCTCTACGGTTCTGAGGAACTGTGGGATATCGATACCCATAGTTATTATATTTGTATTCTACAGTAAATTGATTACTTAAAAATTAGTAACCTTAGTGATTAATCATTTAGAGTCTTATAATCTCTGACTTGTAAGGCGGTTTCATACATGGGTGCACACAGTTGTGGAAATTTTAGGTAATCCTATTAGGCCCCCTTTAGGGTCCTGACACTGAGTCTCATGAAAAAACTGAAATTGTAATGTCTTGAGAAAACTTCTTTTCTAGACTTAATATTATATATACTGCATTGATCCTTTTTTAAGAGAATTTTGTGACCTTTGTTACAAAGTTGACTAATATTGAGAAAGTTATGTTTTAAATCCATGACTAGCAAAATGTTATTAATAGAATAGGATATGTTACTAACATTACCAATACCAATGGCCCTTCCTTTCTTGTTATCTCCAAAAGTCACATAACAACCACTCAATTTATTTATTTATTTATTTTTAGGTATAAGAACCTTATGAAATAACTCGAATAAAAGAAAAATAATTTTATAAAGGACTTCAAGTAAGTAATTGAAGGATAGTTTTCGGATTTAAAAATTCCAATTACATAATTTTTGGATGAGGTTAATTAATTATCTAATTACTAAAATGACCATATATTATAATTAACAAGATAGGGTACTTTAGTAGTTGGGTAGCTAGTCTTACTAAGGAATATGTTTTAAATGACCATCATAACCTTAGTTTTGTACTTTAGTACCCTTTCACGCCTTAGTATTTGGGCTAAAAGACCTAAATTTCCTCCAACTAGATCGATTTAACTCAATTTTAGAGGATATAAGCACCACAAAATATTCTAAATCAAAATCACAATCTAACTTAGTGATTATTCCAATTTATTAGAGAAGTTCAAACATCTCTAAGTCGATCAAATGGAGCTCCTTTGTGCTTTTAGGTGAGTTTAGTTTAATTTATTATATTTATTTAGTTACGTTGAGATATTGTTAGCAAATATCTTAGATCCTTGAAGTATTATTATATATTAATCAATTTTCATATTAGTTGCAATATATTTGGTTATAAAAAAGTAGATTTACTAATTTGAGGATTAACTGAAGCTTTGGAAAATTTAGAGCTACTAGGTTAGGTAGGTTTTGAAATCTAGTATTTGATGAAGTTGATAAGCATGTATAAATATATGATGTTTGAGCTTTCCCTATATAAGGGATTAAGGGTTTGATTTGTTAACTCTTACGGTATTATGTTGCTTCATGTTAATTTATGATAGTAGAATATGTTTAGACCGAGAAATGGTTAAACTGATATGATTTAGATATGTATATGTGCTTTATCATGAGCTATAGGACTGGCAAGTGGTGGATTTTGATATTGATTTGATTGATTCAAATGCTAGTTAATTTGTTGATTAGGTATATATATATGATTACACAATGAATGGGAAATAATATTCATGTGAAAAATGCCAATGTTAGGATCATAAGCAATATCTATTGATAGAAATATTTTGATAAGTCAAATATATATGAGTTAGATATGTTAATTACTTGTAAATTGATGTAGATGAGTATGTTAATAATTGGTTCTTCGTAGTTAAGATGATATAAATGCTTCATGTTGAAATCTATTGATGTTGATTATATTGGAATTGATATTGATAACAATTGATGTTTAGGATGTCATTGATTAAGTTTTAGCATTTGGTAAAATTTTCAGAAATTTTTGAAGAAAATGTTTGAATAAGATGAAATTGATGTTAAATATGTATATGTGTTCTTCAGACATTCTTTGTGATATTTAATGCGTTCTTCATATGATATGATGTTGATCCTATATAACTAGTATAAGATGCAAAATTTTATAGTTGTTTCGAGTGGATAATTTAAAGTGTTGGTGAAACTAGCATAAATGAGTTAAAATTATGAGTAGCTCAAGACATTAGTAGCTAAACTACGCAAACTTCAATTTTGAAAATATAATAAAATAATAAAAATATTGTAAAATAGAATAATTTTACTATGATGTGCCTTAGAGATCAATTATCATGAGGACTTGCCATAGGATTGAAAATGGGTCCTTCAAACTTCGAAGAAAAGTAAAGAGAGGTTGTTTTTGGCCTTTTTAGTAGATTCATGAGGTTGCTCGTGATATTACTCACTTATGAACACCACACAACTTTGTCTTGGCTTGATATGATACACAAGTAAAAAACTAAGGTCCATTCATTACTAACCTCGAGCTACTAGCATGATAGATAAGAGGGAGGGTTTGTAACTTAAGGAGGGTTACTCACAAGATACAATAGAGAATATTCATTAGTTGACGAACGATAAGATGCTTCCAGCTACAAATAAAAAGTGACTATTTTAGTAAGTTCCTAGGCAATAAGGATATGCATCAAATTACAAAAAGGGTAAAATAAAATAAAGGCACCTAATATATTGCCAAAATGAACAAATGATACAAATGGGAAAAGAGAATATAGTACAATGTCAGAAAAAGTAAGGATAGGTAGTGCATTGCTATTCCTTCCAAACATGAGGCAAAGAAATGCTAGAGCCGAGCTGTTTCAATGTAACAACAGGTTGCTAAGAAGAAGCAAGGAGGTTGGCATTTTAGTCCTTGACATGTGGCAAGTCAACTGCTTGGGAATGTTTGTGAGTTTGGCACCTAGGATGAGATATAGTAAATTTAGGATGTGTCCGAGCTGGGCATTTAAGGAGTTTATTATCAAGCCTTCCTGATTTTGTTTATGCTAAGTTGAGTAGATAGAATCTCCTTGTAAGAGTTTGTAGGCCTCTAAGATAGGCTCAGGGTTAAGGTTCTAGAGGTTGACAATCTATCAATTGCCTTAAAATGTTGAAGATTTGCCTTCAAATCTTGATTAGCTTCCTCTTTGGGTACATTTAGTGTTAGGTCAATGACAATGAAGGTCGGCGACACCTCATATCCTTCAGGCAGCTCTAGCTCATATGCATTGTCATTAACCCTATGAAGAACTTTGAAAGGACCATTAAACTTGGGAGATAACTTACTCATTCTCTTCCTTAAGAACCTTGCCTTACTAATGTGAATCCAAACAAGATCCAAGGGATTGTAGACAATACTCTTTGGACTATGATTACCTTGCTCCTTTTGTTAGGGTACAGTTTAGGCTCGCTGCTTAGTGACCTTTTTATGCAGTTTTTGGAATTCCTCGGTACATTGCAAACAAGATTGACTTTCTCCTTAGGAGATTAAGCTAGTAATTATGTCCAATGGTACGTTTCGGTTGAGTCTGCAGATGACCTTGAAGGGCAACTTCCTTATCAAGCTATAAGTAAAGTGTAAACTCAATGATGAGCAAGCATAAATCCCAATCGTACAGATTCTTTCCAATAGTAGCTCTAAGTAAGCTCTCTACAATCCAATTCACAACTTTTGTTTGTTATCAATCTGTGGGTGGCAAGAAGTATCGAAATTAGTTTAGTGCTGAGCTATTTTCATAGGATTCACCAAAAGAAGCTCATAAACTTTATAAACATCTTCTGCAAAAAGAGGTTATAGACAAATAATTTTATGATAGGGAACTAAACGGCTTATCTTCCTAAATTGGTCAATTATCACCATAATGGAGTTCATATTGCCTACCTTTCTTAGATAATCTGACCATGAAATCCATGCTTAGGTTGATTTAAGGCCGATTTAGCATTAGTAGGGATGTATACTCCCTGTAGGGCTCTTTCCTTCTGATAGCTTGCTTACATACTTTGTATTATTCTAAAAATTTATACATATCCTTCATTATCCCTAACTAATAAAAGTGATCCTTTAACAGTATGAGCATCTTATTTTCCCTAAGGTAGCTAGCTAGGCCACCTAAATGAGCTTCCCATACTAGCTATTCTCGAGTTGAGCTATTCAGCACATACGTACACATTCCTTTCATTAGAAATCCCTAGTTTTAATAGACCCCTTTCACACCACACCTCCATAAGTACGCTTAACTACTATTGGCCTAAAGAAAGGATCCTACTCATACTGATTTGGTAGGTTATCAAAACCAAATACTCTAGCTTGTAAAAGTGCTTCTTCAATGGTATGAGCATCCTCTTTTCCCTAAGGTGGCTAACTAGGCCACCTAAATGTACTTCCTATACTAGTCGTTCTTGGGCTAAGCTATTCGGCATACACATACGCCTACCTTTCATTAAGAAACCCCTAGTTCAAATAAACCCCTTTCACTACACTCCATAACTACACTTAACCATTATTGGCTTAAAGAAAGGACCCTGCTCATACTAATTTGGTAGGGTACCAAAACCATATACTCTAGCTTATAGAGTCATTATAACGGTCACATTATTGGTGCTTCCTCTCTTATACTTGATAACATAACAAAAGGTTTCTAATAATTCTACCTACTTAGCATGATGTTGAGAGAGTTTTGTTGACTCATAAGTGTTTAAGGGATTCATGGTCCATGTAGATGATGAATTCCTAAAGTAGCAAATAATGCGGGCAGTTCCGAAGTGCTCAAATGAGTGCATAAAACTCTTTGTCACACGTTGAGTAATTCAAAGTAGCCCCTCTAAGCTTTTCATTGAAGTACACAACAGGTCGATGCTCTTTCATAAGTACGATGCCAATTCTTACTCTTAACGTATCATACTCCAACTTAAAGACTTTATTAAACCTTAGTAACACAAGTACTAGAGCAGAATTCAACTTAGACTTATTTTCATTGAAACTCTTCAAAGCTTTGTTTGACCATTTGATTCTGAGTTCTTAGTGGTCAGTTTAGTTAAAGGGGTAGCTATGGAACTAAATTTCAAATAAACCTTTGATAGAATGAAGCTAGACCATGAAAGCTTCTCACATCTACTGCATTGTTGGTGTTGGCCAGTCTAGTATGGCTCAAATTTTCTCATCATCAACTTGAATGCTCTACTTAACACTATATATCTATGGAACCACAACCTCACCTTGACATAATGTACATTTCTTTAGGTTATCGAACAAGTGCTTGGCTTAAAGGATATCAAACATAGATTCAAGTACTTAATATGAGAGTAAAGGTTGGTACATATACACCAAAATGTCATCAAAGTAAATGGCCAACACATTTACCTATCAATAATCTCAAGATATGGTCTATTAGTTATAGAAAGTGCTCAATGCATTTATAAGTCTAAATGGAATCACCACCAACTCAAAGAGATTTCCCTTCATCTCAAAAGAAGTCTTCTATTCGTCTTCGGGTCTCATCTTGATTTGATGGTAGCTACTCTTCAAATCTTCCCTTGAAAAGATTCATACACCATGTAACTCATTGAATATGTTATCTAATCAAGGTAATGGATATTTGTAACTTGATAGTGATTTTGTTGATAGTTAGGCTGTTAATGCACATTTGTTAAGAGCTATCCTTCTTTAGTACTAAAACAGCTAGCATGGCACAAGGGTTCATGCTCTCTTTAACATATCCTCATTCAATTGGCTTGTTAACTTGCTTCTTGAGCTTAACTGCTTGCTTGGATTGGTCTTAATAAATT
>JAMXBC010000642.1:0-16262 GCA_024138005.1 Lumnitzera racemosa | reverse complement strand
TTTTTTTTTTTAATAATTTTTAAAAGAAAAAATAATTTATTTTTTTCTTTAAAATTTTAGAAAATAAATAAATAAAATATTAGTTAAAAAAATTTTATTTTAAAAAAAAATAATAATTTTTCAAACAAACCCTATTTTTAACCCAAATTATAATTTTTTTTGTTTTAAATTAAAAACCCAATTTTTTATTCGTTTTGGTTTTGTTTGGTTTTTTTTTTTTTTTTTGTTTTTTTTTTAAAATTGAAACCAAAATTTTAAAATTATATGTAGAAGAAAAATTTAAAAAGTTTTATAAAAATAAATTTTAAATTTAATTGAAAATTAAATATATCTTTTATAAATAAATGAGAAAGAAATTTTTGATTATTATTTTAAATTTTTAATTAGCACAATAAAAATTAAGAAAAAAAAAGAAAAAGGAAATAAAAAAATTTTAATTTTTTCCAAACTAAAAAAAAAAAAATTTAAATTTAATTTAAAAAATTTAAAAATTATGGTATTAAATTTAAAATTTTTTAACAAGTTATTTGATTTTTTATAAAGTTAGATTAAAATAATCAAAATTTAATCATACGATTTATTTTATTATATTTTTTTCATTTAAACCTTAAATTTAGTTTGAGGGGTTTTGGGTTGGTTTGAATTTAAAATTGCGTAAAAAGGGTTTTTTTAGATTTAGTTTGGTTTTTAAGGGGGGGAAAATGAAATAATTTAGGGGGGGGTTTTTTTAAATTTAAAATTTGGTTTTTTTATTTTTTATGGGTTTAAAAACTTCGTTAAAGGGTTAAAAGAAATGGGGATATTTTTTATAATACCAATGGAAATTTAAATTAAAAAACAATAAAAAGGATTAAGGGGGTTTTTAAAATTTAATTAAAAATGTTTAAAGTTTTTTAAAATTATTATTTTGAAATTTAAAGGGTTATTAAGTTTTGGAAAATTGTTAGTTTAAAAATATTAAGTATATTTATGGAATTTTTTTAAAATTTAAGTTTTCTTTTAATAAATTTTTTAGGGTTTTAAAATTTTTTTGTTTAAATTAATGTTATAAGTTAAAATGGAATAGCTTATTCCTTTTTATTTTTTAGTTCCAATTTCTTTTTCATTATAATAGGATAAATGAAAATTTTGGGGGAATTTTTTATTTTTAGTTTGGAACTTATTTTTTACTAATTTGAGGATTAAATAATACATTTTAACCTAAGGAAGGTTTATCTAATTATAACAAAGCAAGGAAAAAAACAAATATGTAAGTTATTATAGGGGCAATATGAAAGAAGAAGTGTTGTTAGGGTTGGGTGTAAAGAAGGGAAACAATTTGGGGGGGGGGGGGGGGGGGGGGGGGGGGGGGGGGGGGGTTTTTTTTTTTTTGGGGGGGGGGGGGGGGGGGGGGGGGGGGGGGGGGGGGGGGGGGTTTATTAAAAATTTAAATGAAAAATTAAAAATAATTTTGGGGGGGAAGGAATTGGCTTGGTAGAATTTTTTATTCCTTAATTGGAGATGGAAGGAGGTTTTAGTTTTTTTGGGATTATTTAAGGGTTTTTTATTTAAGAGGGGATATATTTTAAATAATTTTTAAATTTAATTTTAAGTGGGAATTTCAAAGTAGTTGTAACCCAAATAAGAATAACGTAATTAATTAAAAAGGTTTAGGGATCTTAAAGGAATAAAAACCCAAAAAAATAGGATATTTATAAAATGCCCCGTAAATTAATTAAAAATATTAAAAATGGGGAAAAAAAATTTTAAATTTAAATAAAATTTAATTTAAGCAAAAAGGGTTAATTACTAAATTCTAAAAATTTTTACTAAAAATTAAAGACAATTTAATATTTAAATACTGTACCTAAATATGTTATCCTAAAATTACAAATTTAAAAAAACCAAATTAAAAATAATAAAGAAAATTAATAAAATATTAAAAAATAAAATCAAGGAGGTTTGGGGCAACTAAAAAAAAAAAATAGAAAAAATTCCAAAATTAACCTAAAATAAGAAGGGAAAAAAAATTAATGCTTAATTAGTTTGGTAAAGAAAAAATTGGGAGACTTTGGAATTTTTAAAAATTTCCCAAAAATTGGGGAAAAGAAATAAAAAAAAAATAAGAAAATGATTAAGAAGGTAACCCACACCCAACAACCTGGGAAAAACCCCCCTCCTGGAAGGTCTGCCGTTTGACGGTTTACAAAATTTGAACTGTATTTATCTAAAAATTTTTTAAAATATTTTTTGAGGAAATTTTGATTGAAAGGGTTTTTTTTTTTATTTGGAAAAAATTTGATTTAAAAATAGGAAATTTTTTAAGGGGTTAGAGTTAAAACAAAATTAACCGAAAATAAGGCTAGAGTTTTGGGCTAAAATTTTTTTGTTTCCAAGTTTAAAAAGTTGAAGCCTTTTTAAAATAATTTCAAATTTAAGTAATTTTTAAAATTAAAAATATTGATAATTGGAATTATTAAGGATAGAATGAAATTTGTTTTGAAAAGAAGAATTAAATGAAATAAGAATTATTTTTTTATTAAAAATTAAAATTGGGAAATTAGGGAATAAAATAAATTTATAAATTAAAAAAAATTATTTAGATTATTTAATTGTAAAAAAAATATAAAGGAAATTATTTTAATTTAAGTAATACTAAAATGAAGAATTTTTTAAGGAATAAATAACCAAAAGGTTAGTGAAAATGTAGAAAAAAATAAAAAAATGAAAAAAAAATATTTTTTCCATTATGACCTATAGATAAATAAACTAAATCTTTTAAAAAGAAAAAAATAAAGATTATTAATTTGGTAATGAGAAATGGTTATTTAAATTTAGAAAAATTTAAAATATCCCATAAATATACCTTAATTTTAAAAACCCAAAACAAAACTCGAATTTAACTAAAAAATTAGTAATGGAATTTTTGTTTAAAAAAAGTTTTGTGTGTGGAAAAGGAAATTATATGGAAAAATTTGGTGTTGGATTATCTTTTTGGAATTGTGGGGGGATTTGTGAAGGAATTGTTGTGGTTGTTTAACCAAACAAATTTTTAAATTTTTTATAAAAAAACGTTCATAACTTTTTAAGGATTAAAAAACCCCTTGAAAAAGCGAATTCAAAATTTCCCCTTTTCAATTCGCCTAGTAAAAAGTTTTCCGGCGGGTGAAGATTTAATTTATGGGGGGGAATTCCCCTTTTAAAAATGGTTTTTGAAATAACTGAATTTTTTAAAAGGGAAAGGGGTTTCTTTTACTAACCAAAATTTTATTAACTTATAAGTTATTTTCAGGGAAAAATTTTTTAATAATATTGTTTTTTTTTTTTGATTTTATTCTTTAATTAATTTGGACCAAAATTTTTTTTTGGTTCTATTGTAATTATAAAAGGCAAATTATTGTTTTTAAAAAAGGGGGTTTGAAATTAAATTATTTTTAAATTTGGAAAATCCTTGTATTTTAAATAAAACTTTCTTTTAATATTTTTTATAAAATTTCCTAAGCCTTGGGAATTTTTTAAATCAATTTTAAATAATTTAGTTATCAATTTTTGTGAAAATAAAAAAACTTAAACATGTCAAAAATTTGAGTATCTCTATAGGGAGGTTTTAAAGGATTACTAGGGTTTCCCGGGGTTTTCAAATCGACTTGCGGGAATTTTAAATATAATCATCCTTTCATTTCTTTTTTTCTTAAGATTTTTTAACTGAGTTTTCCTAACCTTCCACTTTCAAAATTTCCTTTCTTTATAGATAATGGAAGGTTTAAATTTTCTGGGAAAAATAAATTTTTTATTTTTTTGTTGTTTAAAATAATTTAAAATAAAATAAATAATTTTAAACCAAATTTCCCATTTATTTTAAATAATTTAAAAAATTAAAATAAGGGGGGGGAATTATAAGGGAGTTATTATCCGTTATTTGTTTATGTTTTTTTTGGTTGTGGTCAGCAAAGATAATAAAGGTTTGGGGGGAAAGGTATGGGAAGGAAGGAAAAAATTTTAAAATCACGAAGGAAATAGGAAAAATTGGGGCAACTCGGTGAGCCGGGGAGTTAAAACCCAAAAAAACCAAAAAAAAAATTTTTTTAAAAAAGTTATTTTAAAAAAAAAAACCAAATTTAAAAACCCCCAAAACCCCCAAAAACCTAAAAAAAAAACAAGTAACCTGGTTTGAACTTTTAAAAATGTGCCATTGATTTAAACAAACATAGGGGGTTTAGTTACCATTATATAGAAAAATTTTTAAAATAAATTGGGATTTTTATTAATTTAAAAAAAAAAATTACAAAAAAATTTTATAAAAAAATTGGATAACGATTTTAAAATTTGGGGAATTAACTCAAAACTTTCAAAAGTTGAATTTAAGTATTAATTATTAATTATTAATTAAAGTCAATATTTTAAATATAATAATTTATTTTAGAATAAAAATCACTTATTAACATGAAAAAATTTATAATTGGGTTAAAATTTTAAAATTGAACATTCCCCTATTTTAAACAAGAAGAAAAAGAATAAATTACAATTTTTTTATTTTTTTTATGTTTTTTTTTCCATTTATTTAAAATTCAAAAATATAGAAATTTTAATTTTTTTATTAATTTAAAATAAATTATTTTTTTTATAAATAATTTATTTTTAATTTAAACATAAAAAACCCGAAAATGGAATTTATCACCTTTTTTTTTTAAAAAGTTAGAATTATTTTTTTTTAAACCAATTTAAAAAAATAATAAACATATTTGTGGTTTTAATGAAATATTTATTGTTTATATTGGAAACCGGAAGGAAAAATTTAATATTTTCCTTAATTCCTTTTTTTTTTAAATTTAAAAAATGGGGGAAAATTAAAATTTAATAATTCCCCCGGGGATTTAAAAATATTCATCGGTAAACAAATTTAAATTCTTTTAATTTATTAATAATTAAATTGGTTCCAAGATCTTTTGGCCCCGTTTTGGTTATATGGTTGACTATTATTTTTTAAAATTATGGGAATTAAAATTTGTTAATTTAAAATTTACATTTTTTTCTTTCAAATTTTTTTGTTCCATTTTTGGGTTACGTTTTTTAAAAAAAAAAATTAATATTGAGTAAGAAAACAAAAAGGAAAATTGGAAATTATTTTTATTTTTTTTTTCAAATTTTTTATTTCTTTTTCAAATTTTATATTTTTTCATCAAAAAGGTTTAAATTTTTTAATTTTAAATAAATTATAAAATTTTTTAGAAAAGGGATAGGTTTTTTAATTTCCACAAAATATCAAAAAATTCATTAAAATTTTTATTTTTTACCAAATATAAAAATTAATTTTTAAATATCAAGTCCCTTAAACCATTAATTTTATTATCCAAAATGGTTAATTGTAAATAAAAAAAATCTAGGTAATTTTTATAAATAATCTAGGTTATTATTTAAAAAAATAAAAACCCAAATGTTAAGTAAAATAAAAAAGGTAAAATTTTAAATAAAAATTTTAATAAAATTATTAGATGCGTGTCTAATTGAAATTTAAATATTTTCCAAAGTTAACCCTTTTTTAAACAACACCAATGGCCAAATTTGATATACCAGGAACATAAGTATAATATATTTCCATAACAAATTGGAAATAAAAACAATTAAAAAACCGGGGTTGGAAAAAAATTGGAAACCCTTTTAAATGGAAATTTAAAATAATTGGTTCAAATTGTTCAAAAGGTTTTGCAGGAAAAGCCCAAATTTAGTTCATTAAAAAAATTAAAATTATTAAACTACAAAAGGGAAAAAACAAGATAAAAGGCCTTCAAAAGGGGCAAAAACCCGAAATGAAACTTTTTTTAAAAATTTTCCATACATTTTTGGTTTTTAAAAATTTTAAATGTAAGTTCCCTTTTAAAATATAAATAAAACAGAAATTGGGGGGCTTGAATTGAAATATAAATTAGGTTCTAATTATTGGGGATTGTACAAAACAAAGGGCCCATGTAGTTGGAAGGCCGCCTGTTTACGATTTTTAAAAAAATAAACTAAATGGAAATAAAATTTTCCGTGCTTCATAAACACTTTTTTTGCAAACCTTTTTTTTTAATTTGTCATTAGGATGGCCCAATTAAACTTGAAAAGCATTTTACTTATAAGAATGTTCCAATAAATTTTTTGCAAATTTTATTTTAAAATTTTATTGTTACAGCGTATTTTTTATTTAATGTATAATGAAAAGTTTTAAAAAGGGGAAAATTAATTGTTTGTAGTTTAAATTTTTGGTTTCATTTACTTAAAAAAGTAATTTTTTTTTTTTATGTTTTGATTTGTGTTGGGTTAAATTTTAGTGAAAATTATTATTTATGATTAAGTGTTTATTTTTTAATTTAACTTTAAAATATTACAAATTTGGGTTTAGTAATTACTTTCTAAAATATATTGTTTGTTTGTATAACCCTAACCTATTAGTTCAATGTAATGAATGACAATTAATTATAAAGAAATAGAAAATTAATAAAATATCAAATTGGAAATATAAAAAAAATAAATAAAAAATAAATTTCCAAATTTAATTTTTAATTCTTTATTTATCAAAAATTGAAAAAAAAATTAAAATTTGTAACTGTATTTCAAGAGAGATTTAAAGGAAAATTGAAATAACTCCAATAATTTTTGTTTGAAAATTTTTTAATAAATTTTTATTGTAATTATTACTTGTTGATTTTTTAAGAAATAAATAAAATAAAAGAACATAAATTCCAAAAATATAATTAATTAAAAAAAAATTTAAAATTTAAAATCAAAAATTTAAAAATTGTTTTTAAAAATTGAATAATAATAAGGGAAATTTTTTGTTTAATAAATTTTATGTTGAAATTGGAATAAAAATTATAAAAAATGTAAATAATAATAAAAAAAATAAATTCCAATATTAAGAAAAATGAGAAAAATCAAAATTGCAATTAATTAAAAAAAATTTATTAAAAGGAACAAAAAAGTGAAAAAAAAAATAAAAATTTCCTTCAAATTTAAATCACAAATTTCTCTAAATAAACAAAATTTCGAAGCTTTTCCATTTGGAGGTGAGTTTAGGGGAAAAAATATAGTTATAAAAAAAATTTCAAATTTTTTGCATTGGAGTTTAAAGGGAATCGAGCTGGGATAAACTCCAAAAATTAGGGGACTTTGGGGCGAACCCCTGCAAAGGTGGCTTAAGCCCCAAACCAATTTAATTTAGCCGATTTTAATTAAAAATAAAATTTCTTAAAATTATGATTTTGTTATTTAAAAATAGGGTTTTAAGAAAATTAAAAAAAATTGTTCCTAAATTTTTTTAAAAAATATAAAAGAGGAATTTTTATTAAAATAAAAAATGTTTAGGGTTTTAAATTTTTGGGCCATATTTTAGATTTATATGTTATTAATATGAATTTTCATGTAGGTAAAATATCGAATTAATAAAATTATACAAATGTGCTAAATTAATAATAAATAATTAAATAAAATTTCCCAAAATTTTATTAGGAAAAAAAAATAGGGAAAAATCCAGATTGAGGCGGGGCCAATTGGAATTGAAGAAAAAAATCAAAAATTAAATCAACAAATAAGAAAAAGTGAAAAAAAAAAAATAGACAATTGTTTGGGGGGGGGGGGGGGGGGGGGGGGGGGGGGGGGGGGGGGGGGGGGGGGGGGGGGGGGGGGGGGGGGGTTTTTTTTTTTTTTTTTTTTTTTTTTTTTTTTTTTTTTTTTTTTTTTTTTTTTTTTTTTTTTTTTTTTTTTTTTTTTTTTTTTTTTTTTTTTTTTTTTTTTTTTTTTTTTTTTTTTTTTTTTTTTTTTTTTTTTTTTTTTTTTTTTTTTTTTTTTTTTTTTTTTTTTTTTTTTTTTTTTAAAGTAGAAAAAAAAAAAATTAAATTTTATTTAATTTGTTTGGGTTTTTTTAAATTTTTGGGATAAATTTTGACTTGTGTTTGAGGGAGAATGTTTAAAAGAAAGAAAATTTTTAATATGTACAAAAAAGATTTTTAAAATCACATTTAAAAAAATTTTTAAAAAAATTTAAAAAATTTGGGAAAAAAATTTTTTTAAAAATTGGGTTAATTAATAAATTTTTTAAATTTTTTTAAAAAAAAAAAAAATTTTACTTTAAGGAAAAATTTGGTTAAAAAAGATTTATTAAAATGGAATAAATTTAAAGGGTATAGGTATTTAGATATTAGGAGTAATGAAAATTTTCCTTAAAGTTTAAATTTTTTAAGTTTTTGGGTTTAAAATTTTAAAACAAACTAAAAATTTAAAGGTTGGAAAAAAACCAAAAACCTAAACCCATAATAAAAATTAAAATTTGAAAAGTTCATTTAAAATTTTTTACAATGATAATGGGGAAAAAACTATAATTAAAAACCAAAAGTTTTTATGGAAAGACAAACCTAAAAGTAATGATAGTGGGGGTTTTTAAAATTAATAATTTCTTATTTTAGCTAATTAATATGTTTAAAAATTGGGTGCTTTTTATTATTAAGATATTGTTTATTTTTTTTGTTGTTTAAATTATTTGAAAAAATCCCAAATTTAAATTTTCCCTTATGAAATAATGATTCGGGAAAAATTTGGGAAACCAATTTGCCCAATTACCAATTAAAGGGAATTTATGCAAAACCCCTTCTTTCTTTAAAAATTGAAATGAAGATTTCTAAGGGAAAATGTTTAGTCGTAAGGATTTTCCTTCATTAAATGGGTTTGGTAATTTTAATTAAGGCAAACTTAACCGTTTACCCCAAAACCTTACCCAAAGGGCCATTTAAACTTCAATATAAATATATGCATAACAAAATTTTGAATAAAATTTAAGTATTTTTATTCTTAAACTTTGGGGTTTTAAATTTATTTCAATTGTCCAAAATCAAAAAATTATTGAAAAACCATTTGAGGAGATTTAAATTTAAGGAAGATTATATTTAAGGTTACCTTACTTAATTAATTATATTAAGAAATTAGGAATAGTTTTAACTTGAAATTTTTAAATTTAAAAATAATAATTATTTATATAAAATTAATATTATAAAAAAAATATTAAAAAATCTTATTTAAAAGGTTATTCGGAAACGCTTTGTTAATAATCAATGGGTTAAAAACCTTATTTAAATGGTTTAAAAATTGATACTTGTTGGACGTAAAAGATATATTTTTTATAGTTTAAACATTGAATTTTTCCCTTAGTAATAACTTTTCCCCTACTATTTAAATATTAATTTTATAAATTTACCAACCCAATTAAAAAAAGAAAATGCCCCCTTCAAAGGGAAAACCTAAATTGAATCTTATTTTAAACAAAGGGGAAAAATTTTAGAATAAAAATAATAATGTTAAAATTGGGGGAGAATCTTACAAGCAGGGTTTGAAAAAAGTTTAAGAATCCTTAAAAAGAAATAATTAATTTCAAAAAAGCCCAATAACCATAAATGGTTTTTTGAAACATTTTTACTAAATTTTTTATAACTTATTTGTGAAAGGTTATTTTATTTTAAACTTACAAATTGTATTAATCTAAAAATTAGTTATTAGTAAGGTTAAATTATTTTAACCTAAACTAAAAAATGGGGAAAAATTTTAATTTAAAAATATAATTAATTTTAAAATTAAAATTTTAAATATTATTCTTGAAAAACTATCCCTAAAAATTTTTGAATATTAAGAATCTTTTATGAAATTCTAAAACCTACAAAATTAATTAGAGACTTTTACTTTAGGGTTTAAATGTTTAAATAACAATTCCTTTTGGTAGTTTTTAATATTGGAGAATACCCAAAAAAATTTGGGCTGCCACCTTGGCAATTTTAATTAAACCAACATATTGGGGGTTTTCACTCTTTTGGGTATTACAGGGATCACTCTACAGCTTAAAAGCAATGACACGAAAAACCCGACCTTATCCTACCTAGATTCCTTTTTATTTTTCTAATTCGGAAGGGTTTTTTCCTACCAAACGAAACCCCCATTGATTAATAAAGTGGGACCCTTCAAACTTTAACCCAAAAAATAATAAACTAAACAATAAACAAGATAAAGCTTTATAAATTAAGCCCAATTTGAATTTAAACACAATGAATACCACCAAAAACCATCACTTCCGGATAATGATAAATCCTTTTCCCCCTAAAAATGAATTTTTAAATTTTTATAAAAGAAAGTTTTAACAAAATTAAATTTTTAAATTTTTTTTAATATTTCTACAATGGGGTTTTTCAGTTAACGATTAAATTGATAAAAAAATAAAATTTTCACCTTCTACTTTTTGGGAATTAAAAAAAAAACTTCCCAGGTAAAACAAACCCATTGTTAACCCTATAAAAAATCCCAAAAAATATTCCAATACCTCATAAATATAGTAATTAATGTATTTTCCCTACCCCATTTAAAAAACCCAAAAAAAATTACTAATTAACCCTTTATCATTTAATCTTAATTGTAAAAAAACTAAATGGATATTAAATGTCCATACATTATTAAACCCCTCAATAATTTCATTACACTTTTAAAAAATATATAACCAACAGAATTATTAAATTTATTATTTCCAATAAAATTTTCCTCAAAATAAAAAAAATTTTTAAATTTAAATTCTTTTAAAAAAAATTTTTAAATTTCTTAATTGAAATCCTTTTTTAAATAAAGAAAAGGAAATAGTTATCCCATTTTAAAAAAAGGTCTAAAAGGAATTCCCAAAAAAACCCATTTTTTGCAAAAGAATACCTTAAAACTAAACTTAAACCAATCTTAAAAAAGTAGGGGCTTGGCGGTTTCTTAAACATTTTAAAATTACCAAAATACCTTAAATATTAAATAATATTTCGTAATTTCATTTATAAAAAAATAACTGAACCAAATCGGTGAAATTTGACAAATTAATAGCCAAATTGTTCCCCTTCCCAATCCTAACTTTTTTTTTGGTTTCTTTCTCAATAATAGGATGGAATTTTAAATTCAAAAACAAATTTTGAAAATCAGAAATTTTGCCTTTTTAACCCACTTTCAACAAAGAGATTTTATGACATTTAAGGAAGAAAATGAGACTGGGTTAGGTATATATATACCTCCATGTTCCCTTCTTTTCTAACTTCCTTATTCCCTTTTATTTCCTCTACTCAATCATAATAACTTATTATTTTTTGGTTTTTCCCCCTTGTAATTTTTAATTCATTTTGTCCCCCTTTATAATTAAAAGTCAAAAGATTCTATTCAAAAATGGGATTTTGGGCACCAAGGAGTGGAAAAGGCAAGCCCATTCACCCATTCAAACGACCCATTTATATAAATTATTTCCCAAAAGTAACAATTTCTGATTTGTTTTGGAAAATAAACCAAATTGAACTTTCTTTTTAATTTTATTTTTTTTTAAATTTTTTTCTTTATCCCAACTTAAATTTTTTTTATGTTTTTCGGGTTTTTATGGGAAAAAATTTGGGGGGGAATTTTTGCCTTTTAGATTTTGGGAAAAATTAATTTATATTTAAATTTTATTTTCCTAAAATAACCTTTAAATTAATTTTAAATTTTATTAAAAATTTTACAAATTTAATTGTCGGAACACTAATTGGAATGAATTTGCCCGTTTATCACATGTTAAAATTTTGGTTAATTACCCCAAAATTTTGGTTATTTTATTTTTAAAAGTGAAAAAATACAAGTATTTGGACATTTTATTAACCAAGAAACAGCTAGAAGACCAACCACAAAAAAAATTTTTAAATATAAATTTTCCCAAAAACCATTAAAACCCCCTTTTTACATTTAATTAAATTATGCAAATTAATTGAAATTCCTAACCTCCTTCAATAAAAAAGTTTTCCCCATAAGGGATAAAAATGAAATTTCAAAAAAATTTTAAAAAATTTTTCTGGGGAATTTTAAATTAACATTTTAATCCCAAAATTATTTTTTTTAAAAATTTGAAAATAGGGGGGAAAATACTCATTATAACTATAAAAAACCCCTTGTCCCAATCTGTGGTTTTCCCAGTTTTAAAGGTTTGTTTGAAGTTTTTCCTTAAGGTATTAAACTTTTTCCCAAGTTTGCGAATTGGATTTTAATTCTTTGGTGTAAATAATTACGTTTTTAAAAAGTTTTCCTTTTGTCGGGTTTCCACCCCCGGGGGAAAGGACCAAAGACCCAACCAAGGTTGCAATTTTTTTTTGCAATCCTTTCTTTCCTCGTTTCCCTTTTGAACCGGAATTGAAATTAAATTTTAAAATTCGTTACCCCAATTTTAAAACATATTCGAAATTGTAAAAGACAGGAAATTCTTAACTTTCCAAAATGCAGAATTAGGATAATTTGGGAAACCTTTTTAAAAGTTTAGATGTAGTTTTTTTAAATTTAAATTTGGGTTTGTAGATTGGGTTTTTTAAAAGAAATTTCTTTTGTTGTTTTTAAAATGTTTCTACTTAAAAAGGCCAAAAAATAAACGCCCCCTGCTTTTCAACATTGAAAACCCTAAAAAAGGGGGGGGGGGGGCCCCTCACAATCATATTTTGGACAAATTATGAAACTATTAAAGTTTACCCATGGAAAGGAATTATTTTTTTTTTTAACATGATCTTGATATAATTAGAAATTCAATTTTAAAAAAGAAAAATTAATTTAAAAATTAAAAAATTTATTTTAAATTGAAAATATTTATGATTTTAAATATTTTCCTTTCTATTTAAAAATTTTTAATTCTTGGTTTAAAACTGACTGTTGAAAAATTTGGTAAAAAAAAAAATAATCAAAATATGAATAAAAAAAAATTAAAGAAAAATAATAAATATAAAATGCCCAAAAGATATTTTGCAAATGAAAAAAAACCCGGTAGATTTTTTTAAAAATTTAAAAATTTCTTTTTCCAATGTTTCCAAAAATGATTTTGTTTTTCATTAAATTTAAAAAAACCCCAAAAGGGGGAAAAATTTGGATAAAAAATTTGGTTGCCAATTATGACCTTAAAAAATAACATTTGGTTAAAAGCATAAAGACCTAAAATTCAAAAAATTTTTTACCAAATAATTTAAAGAAACCCCGGTCCGGGGTTGTTAATATACCTCCTTCCCCTGTAGAACAAAAAATAAAAACCAAGTTTTTTTCTTTTTTTTTTTTAAATTTCTTTTTTTTCTCAAAATCCATAAACAACATGAACAATTAAGGAACCATTTTTTTTCCCAATATTTTTAAATGGGTAAATTGAACATTTTTCTTTATGTAGGGGAGGGTTTTAAGGCATATTATTTTTATTTCCCGAATTTTAATTTTTTAGCAAAAAAAATCCTAACAATAAGCAGATTTAATCTCTTATGCAAAAATTGCTTAATGAAAACAAACTAAAAATTAATGGCAAAATTGAATTACCCAAAACTCAAAAACTTGATTTTATCAATTCAATATTTAAAAAAAATGTTCTTTCCTTTCAATCCCAATTTAATAGCTTAGGTACATTTTTTTTTCCATTCTTTTAACAAAATTTGGGGTTGTTTATAAATTGGAGTTAGGGTTATTCCAATACTCCAAAAATTTAAAATTTTACTTTTTATTAAATTACCTAGAAAAATGATGTTAAGTTGCTTCAATTTAAATTTTTTGACTAACCTTTAAAGGGTTTTCACCTTCTTGGAAAAAAATTGCTAAAAAAAAATTTTCTCCACATTAAATTTTAGTTATTGTTTTTTCCCAAAATTAGAATTGAAAATTTTGCCGGTTTTGGGACTAATAATAAATTTACTCAACCCTTCCCCCCAAAGCTTTTTAATAGTGGAAAATAACATAATCCTCATGACAAAAAAACTTCATTAGTCAAAATTCAAAAATCCAACAAAACTAAGAAATGGATGAAAAAAAAAAGGGTCGGGAGTAAATATTTTCAAAATTATGTAATTCTGACTAAAAAAAATAAATTTCCAGAATTTCCCTTTTGATAAATACCCTATTCAAAAAGAAATTTGAACATTTGGAATATGGTGGGGAGTTAAGAACATACTTTGAAGGCCCCAAAATTAATTCGTTGGAGAGAGGATCAATTAATCCCCTAAAACTCCCCAACCCCTCACAAAGGGCCCCTACACCCCTTGGGCCTCAATTACCAAATTTTTTTCCAACTCCCATCCCCCCTTTAAAGTGTTAAACCATTAAAAACCCATAAGATGAATCAATAAAAAAAAAAAGATAATAAAACCAAAAAAAATTAAAAAACCCAATTATATTTTGTTACCAATTCCTTTTAACTTTACTGGGAAATTTTTTTAAAAATTAACGGGGTTTCTTAAAACCCCCGGGGGTTTTTGGTAAAACTTTAAATTGCCCCAATCTCCAAGGGTATGATTAATGTAGAACTTTGACCCCACAAAAAAAAAAAAAAAAAAAAAAAAAAAAGAAGATTTAAGGTATGAGTAGTGAAACAACCTCCCAGAAGATAACAGGTTATAGGGCCATAATTAAAATCGAGGAGACCAGATTGGGTTTGATAAGGTTGACATTCAATTCTTTTGGAGCCATAGGAAGCCCATCCCCTTTGGAAATCCAGTCCTGAACTCCAACTCTTCTTCCCCAACATGTTGCCATGCTGTCAGTGGGAGTCTATGTTCCCTTTTTTGGTTGTAAATTTGGTTCCCA
Organism: Lumnitzera racemosa; assembly: GCA_024138005.1. Taxonomy (NCBI): domain Eukaryota; kingdom Viridiplantae; phylum Streptophyta; class Magnoliopsida; order Myrtales; family Combretaceae; genus Lumnitzera; species Lumnitzera racemosa. The sequence continues at coordinate 1,682 of JAMXBC010000642.1, read as the reverse complement.
TTTGAGGTTTGTGTAGAGGCTATGTTAATCCACGTTCTGTATTATGTAATGGGCAAGTTTGTTAGACGTTGAGGAAGAACTATCGTCCCTGATCTTTCTTCTCAAGTTACAACGTTCCCTTTTCCCCTCTCCAAAAATACATTTGTTCCTCTTTGAAAATAGATTAGTGTAAAATATACAGTAAGTATCTCCATGCTTCGAATAATTGCCATTTTAAAAATTCAAAATAAATCTTCGTTTATTTTTTTTGGAAGTTCATAAAAATATGAACGTTATAAGAGTAAAAAGTTGTATTTTTTTAAATTATTCTTTGTATTTTAAATATGGGTTAGTAATTAAATATTTAAATTTTTTCACCAAATTATGGAAAAAGTAATTCAAATCGTTAGGAAAAATCTGGTTTAGCAAACCCCAAGTGGAAACAAGCAACCAAAATTACTTTTACATGAAAATCATTGGATTTTCACTTTGTTTTGTTTCACTTGCTGATTAAATGCAAAAAAATTTTTCTTTTTAAATTTTTGAGTCCTGTTTCTTAGTTTCATCATAAATTCCATCGCTCAATCGATTTGCTTTAAATTGAAATTGATTTCATAAACCTCGATGTCTTGAAATTATCCTTCAAGAAATTTTCCAATAGAGAACAAATTGTTTAAAATTTTAAAACCCATATTTTTGGGGGAAATTTAAAAAATATTTTTATAAATTCTAGTTTTATTTTATTTGCTGGAATGGTTATTAGATCGGGGTAATCTATGGAAGTAAAGATTTTTTCCTTCTTTTTTAATACAATATTTAATTTTATTTTTAGAATCTAGACCCTTTCAGTTTTAATTATGATATAACGAGTTTCTTATCTATTTGCTCAGATTTAAATCAAACTAAAATTCAGATGTTTTCCATCGGTAAAAGTGGATTTCACGTTCGAATTTGTTCTAGTTTCTGTTTATTGATTTTTTCGTTAAACATTTTATTTTTTTTAGTTCCTTTCAACATATTTTCCTAATTTTAACAATAAACTTGCTTTTTCTTATTTATTTTAAATTTATCTATGTTAACTGGCATATTCTATCAATTTAAATAGCAATTTAACTTTAAAAACCTCAATAGGCATTCTCTTATTTTAATACTTATATATTTTAATTTAATTTTATTAACAGTTTCACTTAAAAACCATAGTTTTAACATTTTATTTTTCAACTTCTATATTTTGTTTTTTTTCCATTAAAGTAACGGTACCTAATTTTAACTGAAATCTAGACCAAATAATTCACAATCAACTTTCAATTGCATTGGTCTTCAGGTTGCCTAATAACCCCCCACGTTTCTGAATAATCTCAATAGCTCTAAACCTTTTGTTATAAAAATAATTATAGCATTATTTTATTATTGAACAAATATTTAACCTTAATCACAAACTAAATTTTCTTTGGTTCGGCATGTGCTTTGCCATAAAACTATGACTAAACTAGCTTGTAAATGTAAACAACCCATCAACTTTCAATAACATAAATATATAACCTCTAGAGGATTTTATTAAGCTTGATCTTTTTTTTTGTAATCCATTAACTCTTTCCATTTCCCCAAAATAGATGCAACGTATCATATTATAAGGGGAATAACTTAAGCCCAAAATTTGAAAATAAATTAAACGGCCAAAAAATTTTAACCAAAAGGAACTT
>JAMXBC010000641.1:0-16277 GCA_024138005.1 Lumnitzera racemosa | reverse complement strand
GGACCGGGCTGTACAGACTCCCACGCTGCAATCCCTTTCCCTTTGACCTGGACCAGCCAGAGAGGGCGGGTGAGGACAACGTAAAAGTCATCCATCATCAACCGCATCAAGATGGAGGCTGGATTTCATCGACCAAGTTTGAGATGCTCTTTACGAGCTCTCAAGCTGCGAAGCAAAAGCAGCACCAAGATGCTTCACAACTTCACCAGCATGCTTCGCTTGTGGGGGGCGTCTTCGTCGTGCTGGCTTCAACACATCTGCTCGATGGCCCCATGACACCAACCCAGCGTCAGCGATCGTTTGAAACTTATGCCAACCCAAGCGTTGAGGTTTTCCCGGGTTCACTCAAGGCGGGTTTTTGTTTTTGAACCTCACGAGGCTTCCGATTTTCTTTTTCCCCTTGGTGGAACCGCTGTGAGTGGCAGTCAGTGTCTTTGCCACCGTATGGCCAGCTCGTCCTTGGTACCCAAGATGTGCATTGGGGACTCTGTAGAGTCTCGCATGTCATGCTTCAGGAAAGGAAGGCCAAATGATCAACCCCCCATCAACAATGACGGTTTCTTTGAGAAGCTGAACCCCAGAGGAATGCATTCTTGTTCAGAGGCGTAGACTGGGGTGGGCAGGGGAAAGTGATAGCATGGTAGAGATGCATGCTTAGAGCTTTTGCCGCTGTGAGCATCGATTGCACATAGTCTATAATACGATGATACCAATTTTAGTTTACATGTACGAAAGACAAGCCCGCATCTTCATCAAGTGGGCTCCTTAGCCTTCCAATCCCTCCCTTTGCTTCAGATGGGGCCAAGCGCCCTGAAGCCCCCCATTGTTGTCGAACCATCTCCAAAACCCGGGGACATGTGCTTACCTGATACCCGAGATGTCGCCCGCCGTAAGCGCAGGGTCTGCTCTGGACAAGTTCATCATTCCTCAAACCCGTAGTAGTGTCTGATTCTCTCCCCACCAAGCTCTTGCGAGAGGCGGCCACATTGGCGTAGTGACTGAGGAAGTGCTGCTTCAGGTCTGAGCCGAAAGCCACCCAGAGCATAGTTTAGGTGTACGACGTAGAGCCAAGTGCGCAAGCCCGGATGCTCTGTCTTGTAGGACATGATCTCATCAGCGATCTGATGGACAGAGCTCGCTGGATACAAGCACGCGGTGATGAGGTGACATCCAGCATCTCTGCAAGCTCTCTGCATTGTAGTTGAGGAGCAGCAGAGCTCTTTCCCCTGCATTGTTGCTGGCCAAAACGACTGTAACGCGAGAATGAGGAGTTGTGAAAGGCTCTGTCGAAGAGCCATAGCCTGTACAGTGCTCGTCGAAAGCGGTAGCTCTTCTTCGTCCTTGTGGAGCGCGATCTTCATAATGGTCCTTCCATTGTGGAATAGGGTAAATTGTAGTCCATCGCTGAGCGATACGACCCACGTGGACGACCTGAGTGAGCAGTGCGCCGAGATGTTGACAGAACGCTTGATGTGAGCTGGTGTGATGCTATTATGTGGCAAAGCTGCATGATATCGTCAGTGGTCAAACTCTCGTGCAGCGACTTGAACAGGAGGGTAGCCTCCTGGATGACTTGTAGAGTTTCGCATATGATGGCATTAGATGCGAGGTTGACGACTGCAGTCAGGGATGGGCAACTGAAAAAGATCTGCGTCAAGATCTTGACGGCAGAGTGTCCAAAGTCCTCCTTGTCCTTCATCGTATTGGGTAGAATGCTGATATGCCTTTCTCTTACTTTTGCTGTGCCTATACCTTTTGCTTGCTGTAATGAAATGGTGATTGCTGGTGCAACAGTTGTTGTTGTCCAGCTTTGCTGTACTGCTTCAAAGGATCTCCACCCCTTCGTTGGGCTATGATGGGTGGTTGGAACGGCGCATGAGCTGCGGCCGTGATCGCTGAGCAGTCCATGAGGGACTGAAGCTGGCATTGTTGTCATGATTGGCGATGGCAAGGAGTAAGATGAGTCGGTGAGAGTGAAGTCGAGACGCTCGCATAGCTGAGTCATCCAGAGGACTAGCGTCGCGGCTCTAGCTCGATTTCACTTCTGTCACTGATGCGCCTTGAACAAACAGAGATCACGCGAAGGACAACAGCATTCATCCATATTCCCTCTTTATTTCACATCAGGATATTGCTTCCTGCCTTGATTGACGGCGCTTCTTTATAACGATTCGACAGACGTGCGCAGACGAGCTACAGATCCGAGCCTGCGCCTACAACCACAACCAGTAGAGGACATGCTTTAAACAGCTACATCTCATTCGACAACGACTGTACAGTCGGGCTTCTAGCCATACAACATGCCGCCTGGTAGTGGGAAGCGAAAGCGACCTGATCGCCATACTCAGAAGGATGCAGGACGACCATCACCGCATCGACCAGAGATCTGGATTTTGCCAAGCACTGGCAACATGGGTAGCCCTCGCGGCGGGTATGGAGGTCTGTGGACGAGGAGGCTCTAGAAGAGGAAGTGCTTATGGCCCACATATACCCAACGGCCCTTCCATCGACCGTCCAGCAACGACAAGAGCAACCAGAACCTCCAAAGCCGCAAGCCAGCGCAAACGGCCACACCAATACCACCAGTGCCTGTATACCACCCCTCCACTCTATGAAGATGCAGCAGACGATCCATAGCGCCGTTCACCTACGAATACCTCACTGACGAAAGTGTTGCATCATGGAAAGAGGAGGGTCGGCAGTCTTTGCTTGCAAATGTCCCACAGCTGGACGCTGTCGTTGCAAGCATACTGGTACAAGAGCTGACAAGAGCTGGGTGGACAAACGACTAGGGGCTGGGATGTTGGGGAGGTCATCAAAGAGATGATTGCACAGATGCAGAGGATGTCGATGTTGAGTCGCTGTTTGTCGATGGCATATCGCTCCTCAGCGAAAGGACCACAAACGACGATCGCTGGCAGTCATCGCTGCGAACACTGGTATCGACCCAGAGATCTTCAGGAACGAGCTCGATGTGCAGCTGTTACAGTCGCTGCAACTGGTACGGACAACATTCGATCGTATGCGAACACGAAAGACCACCAACGTTCTCTACCGACAGGCAATTTCAACCTACTACGCGAGGGTCGAGGGATATCTAAGTATGACAGACTTTCTACAAACGCATCTGGAGATTCTGTGGTCAGCAGCGATCGAGACCTAGCCAAGGATGCCTTCAACCGCATAATGGCGCTTGTTTGGTGCATTCGATCTTGACGTTGGCAGGGCTCTCGATCTGACTATGGACATTAGCGCTGCTGGTCTTGTCAATAATACAGGTTCTTCACAAAGTCTATCGCTGCAGTCACCTGGTGGCCAGAGAACATCGTCATCGGACAACAAGAATTGAGCAGATGGACCAAGCACTGCCCAAGCTGGGCCCTACCCGGATCCACAAGTCTCGATACACAGAGGCGGATCTTGAGGAGCGTGCGCACTCAAGCTGGACAGAGGACTACAAGTTCTGGGACCGGGGCGCAGCGATGGTAATGACAGCGTTCTCTAGCTTGGTGCACGCCGCATTGTCGATTTCGATGCTGTGCTGCCTTTTTGGAACAGGAGTTCAGGCTGAGCCAGATGCTAAAGGACGAGACATCACAGCTGACCAGCGCAAGCGCATCAATGAATCGCAAGTACATGGAACGACGAAGATGCTTCCACCTCAAGGCAATCCTGATGCTGCACAATTGCTTGGCTTCAAGCTTCGCTACTATGCTGAGCCACAGGGAGAACGACGCTCTGCAGAGGAATCTCATGTACTTTGCAGCACTTCTGATCAAGATCGGCTTCATCTCGCTTCGGACCTGTACCACACCTAACCCCAGCTGACAGGATATGGAAAGGTCAAGGAGAAGATGGAGTTGAGAAGCAGGAGCGAGATCGCAAGGACAGACCAGGAGGCGGCGAGAACGCCTCACAGCAGCAGTACTCACCGACGACAGCAAGGGTGAGGATCGACCGCGAGCACTTGTCTTTGCCAAGACGGCAGAGAGGAGAAGGACGAGAAGCCTGCAGTGGAGCTCGCCAACCAGAAGCTCATCTTGCTGAAGGCACTTCTCGCTATTGGTGCCATACCAGAGGCATTGTTCATCCTTGGCAAGTTTCCCTGGCTGCTCGATCTGGACCCAGCACTTCCAACATACATGTTCAGGCTCGTACGACAGATGATGAGCGGCCTTACAGCACAGCTGGCACCTCTCGCAGATCGACAGGGCCCTGCAGAACACCAAGATCAACCATATGACACTACGCCCTACCCTGACGGCACAATTCGTGCAGACGCACGAACGAAAATCAAGCAGCGATTCATCCTTGGACTGGAGCGAGGTGAGCAAGGCGATGGCTGGGAAGAGAAGCACTACTATACTGAATGGGATGAAAACGTTCCAATCTGTCGAAGGACAGACGACTTTGGGGCGTTGAGCAGCACTCTTCTCAACTATCTTGGCGTCAAGATTGGACGAGACATAAAGCTCATGACCACAATCATTCGACTGGCACAGAGCGACCTCAAGACGGACTCATCAGAGGAGAACAAGGCTGGGTGGCTGGAGTACACACGACGTATTCTCTGCCTGCCTTGACCTTGACCAAGCACAACCCCAGCATCACCCACGAGATGTTTGCACTCCTCAGTACATTCAGCAGGGCCCTTTCGGTACAAGCTCTACGAAGAGTGGTACTTTGGCAAGACCTCTCGCCTCCCAGACGTCAGACAGCATTCGACAAGAACCGCTCAGAGGTCAAGGATGTCCTTCGCCGTGTGACGAACGGAGTGGCAAGAAACAAGCTCGTGCTCTTGCAAAGGTCGCCTTCTCATCTCCTGGCATCGTCGTCATGACCTTCATCAACCAGTGGAGAGCTACATGAACATGGTACCTGGACTGGTCGACAGCGTTCGATACCTCAGCCCATTGCCTACGACATCTTGAACTGGGTCCTCATCCGATCGCTCAGCGGCCAGGGTCGTGATCGCATGCAAGCAGACGGCATGTCACAAGCCAGTGGCTCCAAGGAGTGTCACGATTCGTGGCTATCCTCTTCACCGCTTCCCGCATGTCAATACAGCGCCTGTACTCCTTTAGTGGCTTCAGAGCTGCGACGAGGAGACTCAACTAACCTGGAGCTCATCGACCAGATCATCACTGAGATGGCAGGCATCTTGTCTGGATGAATTTCAGCGACGAGCAGCTGCAGACATGGTGCAGTGGTGGCAAGCTATTCCAGCAGATGATCTTGCAGCAGCTTGGCAACCTGGAACAACAGCGGCAAAGCTCAGCAAAGCGCCTGCTGAAGGGCTTGTTGAACCCTGGCATCCTCGGGCAGATGCTCATCTCTATTGCACAAGAGTCGCCAGATGTACGCTCATCGTCCAGGATCGAAGGACATGCCGCTCAAGGTTCCTGGGCAACAACGTTGACAAGGTCTACCTGGTGTGGCACATTTTCATTGACTTGTTCATTCCTTTGCAAGCCAGCAGAGTTCGACACAGCCATACCAGATGCCGTGGAGCTCATTGGCGACTTTGGTCTACCTCCTGCTGTGGCATTTGCCATCCGAGACAGATCATCCAAAGCACAAGTCAGCTCATGATGCCAAGCCGAAGGAAGATGTGGAGATGGCAGATGAGGCTTGACACACCTTGGCACCCTGTCCTGGATGCAATCGCTAGCAAGCTGCCGGCAGTCCTTGGCGACCTGCCTGATCGCATCAACATGCAGTTCTTCGTCGTCTTTTGGAGCTTGACACCACAGGACCCTGAAGACGTCACTTGGCGACTACGATGCTGAGCTCAAGAGCATCGAACTCAGCGCAAGGCTATACTGGCAGACAAGTCGGACAACTCTGGATCTGCGTTGCGTGAGAAGCTCAAGAAGAACGCTGCTGGAGGAACGTCACAAGCTGCTTAGCGAGGAGCGCAAGGAAAAGATTCCAGAGCACCACGGCGTCAAGACATGGCTCAAACACAGAAGGCGCATTGGTTTGAGCTCACACGGAATGCTGAGATCAAGGTTGAGCGACATCTGGATCTTCTACAGGAATGCTTCTTGCCACGAGCGCTGTTCTCACCTGCAATGCTAATGCTATCTCGCATGCTGCTTCTCATGCACAGCAACAACACTCCTGGCTTCAGCTTGCTCAGCTTATGTGAGCAGCTCCTACGCAAGCAGATGTTGGCCGGCGTCATCTTCACATGCTCTGCGAGAGAGGCGGCCAACTTTGGGGCGCTTCTGTTTGAAGTCCTCAAGCAGCTGCAATCATGGCATGCCAAGCGAGCGAGTTTGAGAAGGAGGCATTGGTACTTCCAAGGACCACCGGCTTTGCGACAGAGTTCGACGATGAAGGCAAGCCTACAGCATCGTTTTACTTGAGGACTTCGACGCATGCTCTTCTCTTGGCACAACGCTTCAAGGACGCTTTCAAGATGTGCTTTGATCGCGGAGTACATGCACATCTACAACGGCATTCACAGTGCTGAAAGTCTGTGCTTGGCGCTTTCCCGGCATTGAAGTTCCATGGCATCTATGCAGGATGCAGTCAAGGTCATCTCGCAGACTGAGACACGTAATGACCTCAAGCTTATGGCATTGTCCTTACAAGTTCCATTGAAGGCTCAAGAGAGAAGTGGGTAATTACCACAAGGACTTCAGAATGAGCAATGCTGTCGATGCTGCTGCCAATGGACATGTCAACGGCGACACTGAGATGGGAGAGGAGGTGGACAGCAAGCTGAATGCTGCAGCCTGAGTTCACACCGCTGCTGTAGACGGTGTCACCAAGACAGAGGACGGCGAGATTGAGGATGAGAAGCCAGCTGTCAAGGAGGACGTTCAGATGGCTGCGGTCCTGCAGCTGAGCTGACCAACAAGGAGGAGACTGCCACACCTGTGCCAGTGAAGGAAGCTCCAATCAAACCACCAACAGCTCCCAAACCTGCTGAGAACAAGCGACCTCCCCCTAGAGACACACTTCCGCCAAGCCACCTCACAACAAGTCAATGGACGACACACCAAGCTGACGATCGCCAGACCAGACCAGAACGACCTACAGACCACGAGCCCGTTCACGATCCCCTGCTAGGGTCCTCGTGACCCACGAAGAGAACGAGATGATCGACCACCTCCACGCCCACGAGACAGCTCTTTCAGGGAGGACAACACTGGTCGCTCACCACGACCAGCGCAACAAGCTGCAGCACATCCAGAACGAGCATCACAGATACGATCTGAAGCGCCCTGCACTGATGTCCAGTGTGATATCATCATCTGTGGTCAACCAGCACGAGCAGCTCTCATCAATGGCGATTGGGCAGGAGCGACGACCACAACGTCAGCGGATACGATGCAGCACCTACAGGACCTCGCGGAGCTCGACAAGTGCGATCGTGATCTGTTCAACGGCTACGATCAGCGAGGTGCGCCTCAGAGCCTACAAGAGGTCGTGGTCGCGGCATCGAGAAGGTGCTGTACCTCAGGGAGAGTCCACTATGGTAGGCTCAATGCTGGCACTGACTTGACGATCGCATGCTTCCACCCAATGGTCCACACGTGGTCCACGAGCAGCTCGCGATGCACCACAATTGCACAGCGTGCGAGCGACTCAACCTGAGGGAGCCAAGACCAGCCACCTCGCAGACCGCCACCGATTGAGCGACCCTTCGATCAGCCTGTCACGCAGTCTGCGCCTTCCACACCAGCTTCAGAGTCTGGTCCTGCCATACATCCAAGCAGACTTGCCAATCTCGGCAACACTGGAACGACCGTTGATACGAATGGCTCTCAGCCACCACAGGACCTCGCGCGCAAGGTCGACGTATGCCAAGCACACCCACTGGACCATCTCCGACAAGCACGGCACCTACTGGACCTGATCGACCTCGTCGCGGTGAGCGTCAACGACCTGAGAGTGCCAATGGACCAGCCAATTCAATACCACTGGGTCAAGGCACACAGTTCAGAGGTGCTGCTCGACAGTTCCAGGAAGCCGAGAGCAGGAGATGCAGCCACGAGCTATAGCATCATCGTGGAAGCACCAGCTCCTCGCATGGATCCTGGTCGACAAAGAGATGCTGCAGCGAAACAACAGAGGTTACGAGGAGCGACCGAGCAGAGGTTCAGCAGAGAGCGACACCAGACGGCAACCGCAGCTTCAGAGATGATCCACGGAGACCACAGACCACGAGATGACGACATGCCACCTCGTCGACCTCCACCTCAGTCTGTACCAAGCGGACCTGGAGGCTATGGCAATGGACCAGATTCAATGGTCGAGCATCACAGCGTGGATACCAGGATCGACCTGTTGGTCCACCACGAGGGCCAGAAGACTTCAGATCGTCCAGAGGCTCTGATATGGAGGTGATGGTCCACGAAGTGATCGAAAGCGAAGACATGAGGATGGGCCTGGTTTTGACCCAGCTAAGCGTCGTCGAAGTGGCCAGTAGGATGAGTCACCTGAGAGACGTTATTGGCGGCCATGGGAGTGAGTAGCATAGTGATTGCATCTGAGGCATAATAGCGATGGCGTAGAAATTGAAGGGAGACGCACTGCAGTGCTGATTGTACTATGATGACTGGTCTTTCAACCGCTGCCCGATGCTTACAGCGCATACTTGAGATAACGAAGGTGAGCCTAAGTCTAAAAGAAGCCTTTGTCAACAATGTAATCATCTTCACACTCTGATATCACCTTGAGCTGACCATCTCGGATGAGCTTGCGTATATGAGCAAGCAGATTCCGACTGCCCATTGCGATGACCCTGTTCTTGGTATGACCGCAAGTTGGAGAGCCTGGATCATTGCTTCGCTGGTGTCTGGGATCGCAATCATCTCAACTCGCGTACTGTCGATCCTAGCCGTCAGAGACCAAAGGAGGCTTACGCATCTACTGATTGTGTTCTCAGACTGACATCTTTGACCTGTGGCTGTGTGGTGATGATAGTATCGCCGGCATGGACGTAATCCATCATGAAGTCCGAGATCGATGAGGAATTGCTCAGTGGCCAACACCAGACCAGCTTCCCGTCTCTTCCATTTCGCCATCGACCTGCCCATTTTAGAGTGTCCAGATGTGGAGCAAGAGTTGATGCTGTGTCCGCGCCAGTGAGCCAGACAGTGATGTTGATTTCTGTCCTCATCAAGACGCTTTGCCGCTGGACATTCGATAGGTATGAAGGCAGGATCGCTCAAGGTCTCTGTCCATTGATAGGAAGATAGCAGTTGGCATACAGATTGACAATATGCTGCTCGAAATCGACCTGATCGGCTTGCGCGGTGAATCGAAGCGATTGAGCTGTGCCAACAGCCACATGGCAGCTGTTACAGCAAGATGGTCGTACGGTGGCGGTGATATCTTCACTGAATCTTCGGGACGCCAGTTGCTTTCCTTGCTCACTCTCTCGTAGAAGTTGTGAATCCCAAACTCTGCATGCCACCTGAAATCTACAGAAGACGAGCCACGCTGAGACAAATACGCTTCTATGGCAGCGCCCATTCGAGATTGTGCTGACCATGGACAACTGGCACTTTCCCAAAGCGAGCCCTGAATATAATCGGAGGCCATTTGCTTGGCTACTTCATCAGGTTCAACGCTGTCTGACTGCGTCCAAGACTGTGAGCAGAGGTGCTGATCTGACAACTTTGCCTTGTGTACCGGCCAGCGCAGGCATCTCAGATGCAGCGCCTTCACTGGCAACAATACCAATGTCAACGCCAGCTTGCGTGAATTTCCTCAAAAGCTATAGCAGTCAAGATGTCATCCTCCGTAGCGCCGATAGTGTTGTCTTGGTCCAGCCTTCGGAATTTGCTCTCCAGAGCGACGAAAACTTTTCTTGAGATCGTCGTATCATTGATGACTATACCGTCCCAGCGGTCAATGAAGGCGGAGTGCACTTGCCCCAGGAGATGGTCGATTGCTGTGTCAGAGCTCGTAGCTTACTCCTGTTATAGTAGTCCAGATTCGCAGCAATCAGGGCGCATATGAGATCCTGTCTCGAGGACCTCGAACGTAGATGGCTCGCCATGCTAATGGAGTGTTTGAGAGGAGTTGTGCTAGGCGTGTAATCGTTCGTGACATATACCGTTGTGAGTGCTGCAGCAGTAGTTGAACAGTGCTGTCTTGACTTTAGGGCCTCTCAGCGCCGTGAGCTCTCAAAACCATATGCTGTGTCACACCTCTCAGCGATCGCCAGCTGTCGTTGCGCATGTCACAGTGCTACTGCAAGAGATGATGTTCTGGTCAGCTTACGGAGCGTGCCCTCCCAGTTTTAACAGCCAATGATCATCGATCCGATTACCCACTTGTGCAGGAAGGAGCCACCAAGGCACCTGTCCGCACTTGCTGACGGCGAGAATTTGTACAAGATGCACTAAAGCGAGCATCGTTCCTGCCGAAGGTACGCTGACTTACCCGAGCATTGGTGAGAGTAGTGGCCACTTCTTGCCTCTTGGCCACAACTTTCTTCTACTCTCACTCTTTGACCTTTGGAGGAACGACTTCAAGACAGACACATCGCCACATTACATCACCTGGCACGCATCTACCCACCATGGAGGCTCTTCTCCGGCAGTCAATGAACGTCTGCCCATTCTGCACAAGACCTCACCAGCGACCCTTCGCTCACTCTCCACCAGCGTCCAGGTCCAGCATGCTGCACCAGGCGGCGGTGCCATGAGCAACCTGCAAGTCATCGCTCGACGATGTCCCATCATGGGCAAGGCCTTGACTGTGCAAGGCCCCGCAGTGGCAACAGCATGCTGGCTGGAGCCTTTGGTGGTAGCCGAGCATACCACTCACGAGTGCCACGAGCCAACCTGCACACCACTCGCTCCAAGGAGGCCCAAGCCGTCGACATCAACACCATCAGGCGCGAGCATGGTGTGCCATTCGGCAAGCCTTCTCCAGCTGCGCAGCGACAGGCAGATCACCAGCATGGAAGACCACCAGCACCACCAAAGGCTGCCCAGTTTTAACTACAATGCCTTCTACGAGAATGAGTTGGATAAGAAGCACAAGGACAAAGCTACAGGTACTTCAAACATCAACAGGTTGGCTGAGGAGTTCCCAAGGGCACACATGACAACAGCAGAAGAGAAGGTCACTGTTTGGTGCTCGAACGATTACCTGGGAATGGGACGCAATAAGGCTGTGTTGAACAAGATGCACGAGACATTGGATAAGTACGGATCTGGGCTGGTGGTACACGAAACATCTCTGGACACAATCAGCATGCGGTTCAGCTTGAGGCTACCTGCGCAAAGCTGCATGCAAAGGAGGCTGCTCTGGTCTTCTCCTCATGCTACGTCGCCAACGACGCCACACTGGCCACTCTGGAAGCAAGCTGCCAAACTGCGTCATCCTCAGCGACAGCATGAACCACGCCTCCATGATCCAGGGCATTCGACACTCTGAGCCAAGAAGATGGTCTTCAAGCACAACGATCTTGAGGATCTTGAAAATAAGCTCGCATCTCTTCCACCAGATGTGCCAAAGATTATCGCTTTCGAGAGCGTCTACAGCATGTGCGGTAGCATTGGACCAATTGAGGGCATCTGCGATCTTGCAGACAAGTATGGCGCTATCACCTTCCTGGATGAGGTTCATGCAGTCGGCATGTACGGACCATCTGGCGCAGGTGTTGCAGACAATCTCGATTACGACGTCTATGCCAACGGCCGCAGCACTCGCGGCACAGTCCAGGACCGCATTGACATCATCACTGGCACTCTTGGCAAGGCTTATGGCTGTGTTGGTGGCTACATCGCTGGCTCAGCGAAATGGTCGACACAATTCGTTCCCTGGCACCAGGCTTCATCTTCACCACTTCTCTTCCACCAGCAGTCATGGCAGGCGCCAAGACTGCAATCGAATACCAGATGAACTACGGCGGCGACCGACGACTCCAACAGCTCCACACCCGTGCCGTCAAGCACGCTCTGGAGGACATTGACATCCCAGTCATGCCAAACCCATCACACATCATCCCAGTGCTCGTCGGCAATGCTGAGGTCGCCAAGAAAGCCTCAGACCTGCTCTTGGAGAAGCATGCAATCTACGTCCAGGCCATCAACTACCCAACCGTGCCAGTGGGCCAAGAGCGTCTTACGCATCACACCAACACCAGGACACATCAAGGAGTACCGCGATCACCTGTGCAGGCTCTGGACTCAGTCTGGAACGAGCTTGGCATCAAGCGCACCTCTGACTGGGCTGCAGAGGTGGCTTCATTGGCGTTGGCGAGAAAGAGCAGAGCCAACTGAGACACTCTGGAACTGATGAGCAGCTGGGCCTATCTGAGGTCGCCAAGGAGCTCAAGAGTGGCCAGGGAGCTCTTGGCGTGCTTGAGAACTTGCTTGAGAAGGAGCGTGGTGAGGTTCAGAACCTTGTCGCTGCTGCTGCCTTGAGTGTGACCGTGTGGATTGCTTCTCGGGCTTGAGTTGATCCTGGTCCTCGCCTCTGCGATATAGCGACGCCTTATATATCCCAACAATGTCACTCCTTGGCTCGCAATTCGTTCCATTCATGATGCATTGATATATGTGTATGTACTTTGCAGATCTGTGTCTGCTGGCAGACTCTTGGTCGCCATATGCTTTTTGTATGCTACGCTCATTCAAGGAACGTGAACAGGTTCGTATGAACGACATTGAGGGCTCGTCGGGCATCCTTCTCCTCAATGACGCATGAAATGTTGATCTCGCTTGCTCCCTGTGAGATCATTTCGATGTTGATGTGGTTGTCGCCCAATGTGCTGAAGAAGCGACCAGAGATACCAATCATTCTCTTGAGCTGCTTTCCAACCTAGCGGATGATGGCCATGTTGCCATGAGATCACCTCACCCCATTTCTTGAGGTCATCGACTGCGCCTTGCAAGCTTCATTCTCAATCTTCATCTCCTCTTCACCCTTGCCAGACAGATGCTGATTCGCTGTGTGTGCCATGGAGACATGCACTTCTGATGAGGAAATGAGGTCAACGCTCAGACCTGCTTGTCAAGAGTGTTGAAATGGACATGAGGAAGCCATGAGCTCTGTGCGGCGCTTGGAGTGCACGTTAAGCACTGTGATGCCAGGCTTGACCGTGACTGCGTAGGACGCTTTGGTGGTCCCAGGTTACTCAAAGCTGAGACTGAGCGGGTTGCGAAAGGCACTGGCTTACGCAGATGTTCCGTGTGGATCTGGCAGGATGACTGTGCCATTGTTTCGTGGATTCATGACATTCTTGATGCGGATTGGAATGCTGGCCTTGATGACCTGGTCCATGGTGAAAGGATGAATCACTTCACTGCCGTAGAAGGTCAGCTCTGCTGCTTCTGCTGGAGTGACAGAGGCGAGCAGGCTTGCTGTAGAGACCTTCCTGGGATCTGCTGTGAAGATGCCATCGACCTCCTTCCAGTATCTGCGCTCGTCGCTTGTAGTCCAACTGCGCCAATGCCAGCACAGAGATCAGTATACCTCGTCCAATGACCTCCTAGAGTCCTCCTCCAGGGACGTTTCCCAAATATCCAGTGACGACAGGGATAGCGTCAGATGGGAGTGTGCTTGATTTGGCAGCAATAGCATCGCCCAGATTCTTGTAGAAGAGCTCATCGATGCCCTTACCATAGCGAATGTGCAGATCTCGCTCAGATCGATGTAGACGCATTTCCACCACGATCTCGCAGCAGTGCTGCCATGTAGAGACAGCTGAGCTTTCTCGCCGACTGAGATGACCATGTCGCTGGTCTGGTTTGTAACAGCCTCGCAAATACTGTGCACTCTCCAAGATCTTCAACAGTTGTGGCACACAGCCTGCACATCCACAATGTAGTCCTGCAGGATCTCTGGATCTCTGATCGCCTCTTGTCCAGCAGCAACATGGTCTGCTCTGATTGCCTCCACGAGCTCAACATACTTCTGCGACTCCTGACTCCAACACTCTCTTGCAGCTCTCAGCAGTCTGTTTGTAGTACCCTCGCTCTTAGTCTTGGTGCTTCTCGCGGCACACAATGGCAATGCGCTTTGCCCTTCTCGCCGGCTCTTCGTTGGCGTCAGCAAAATTTCTCCCACCATGCTCGCGTGAGCCTCTGAAGAACTCACAGCACAATATCCTCAGCAATGCTGACCGAAACTTGCCAATGCTTGTACCACCAAATTTTTGCACTACCCAGTTCCCACCGCCTGGCAAATAGCGTTCTGGCATGTGCTTTATCGAATAGGTGTCTGGTGATGTGGTGGTTTCCGCAATTGGGCCCAGGCCGTTGCGGCGGAGGGGAGACTCCATGTGTGTGGAGGGATGCAGAGACTGCTGCAGAGGCCAGGTCAAGTCGAGGAGGTATTAGGAGGAAGAGTGGAGAGGAGGAGGGTGAGTTAAGAATGTGTAGCGAGAATGACGAAGAGTAGTGGTTCCTGCAGGCGAATATGCACATTATGACTATGACTGGTTCGGTCGCCTGGCTCAAAGAAAAATGTCCCTCGCCCTTCCACATTGATGGGCTGGTCGGGAACGCCACTGCCTGTGGGGCAACTCAGCCTGCGACCTCACTTCATGGTCCATGGTCCGAAACTGTTTCTCGCAGCTGCATTTGCGTTTCGTCCTGATGCAATGACATGGTTCGTCAATCATGCGCTACTTTCACAACAAGCCATGCAAGTCATACTCGTGTCGCAACAGGTATATGACGTCTTGACTCTTGTTCGCTCCATGAAGGCATACATCTCGGGAGAAGTCGTGTGGTATTGCTGCAGGGTGTCTGATCATCTGATGCCTTACAACCATGCTACCCTCCTATGCGCATCGCTACGATTGGCAGGAGCCGTTGTCTCAAGCCATCAATGCCTTGTCTGTCATGGTCAGTACGCTGTCGCTGCAGTACACGCCTCCTCTCCTGCCCTCTGCTCACGCATCTCGTATCCTGCCAACTCAATCTCGCTCATGTCCTCCTTGCGCTTCTTGGGTGTAGTCTTTTGCGGAGTTGACGCCACCCTTGCCATGCCTCGCTGCCCAGTCTCGTGTGCGTTGCCTGCAGATGTCTCTTGCGTTGGTGTAACGGCTGATACGACCCTTTCTTGGCGTCATGACGTTCTTCAAGGATCGCCTGCTCATTGACCATGGCGTCAAGGACGGAGGATGTAATCCTTGCCAGCCTCGGCTTCTTCTGGTCCACGAGTGTCTTCTTTCCTGGCCAAAGTGAGGCAGACAATTTGCTGAAAACCTTGGCTCTACCATCGTCCATCAAACCATGCATGGATGCCATCTTCGATCAATTGTGCAATTTTTGGCACATCCTGCAGCTTGCTACGGCTGCCAATTATGACCGAACGCTCAGATCAAGGCGATAGTCGTCCAAGAAGGTGAATGTAGTGTTGTCGGTGATCGTCCTGTGCTTTCGAACTCTCCAGGCTCTCTGGTGACGGCGTGCGGTCATCTGTCCTTTGGTGGAGGTGGTGGTGACGATCCAGGCAAGAGGACAGGACAAGGTTCCCAGAAAGCGGACGACTGAAACTGCGAGCGCCACAGGGAGCACAGCAACGAATGCTTGGGGTGTTGAGCACAAGCTTGGTTCTCAATGCCAAGTGTGAGCAACATCTCCAAGGTCAACTCCATTCTCCCAGCGGCCTCTCACCTCTGTCGCCTCGCAACTCCTGATAGGCATGCCATTCTCGTCGACTGGTATGAACTCTCAGTTGCTGAAGATGGGAAACTCTTCCCAGTTTGATCTCAGTGATGCGATCTGTCCCAGAAGCAGGCTTCACAGGCCCATTCAGCACCGCTGTCAACTCTTCACCAGTGCGCCATCCTCTGCGCATCGGCTCGCACTGCGAGATTGTCTGCGCAATCAAACACATTGAACCAATCCAAGCTCTCTGGCTGATGTCCTTGACATTATAAGTATGTCTTTTCCAAGATCTTTTGCAACCGTCAATCCCCTTCTGGCCTGGCTTCAGCACTGCCGATGCTGCTTGCGGTCGTAAGGATACGCCGAGGGCTCGCGAATCGTGTGTGGGAGGTGTTCGTTGTCGTCGTGCTGCAGCTCTTTGTGCTGCTCGTGTATCTGCATGAGGTGCTTCGCCGAAAATGAAGAATTTGATGAAGAAGAATAGGATGGCTTGCGAGAGTGAGCTGGCCAAGGAGGAAGCCAGAGGCAAAAAACCTAGTGAGGAAGAGGATGAACTAAGTTGGTTGCTGAGCATCTTTGCGTCTCAGCATCGGCCGCAGCAAAGAGAAGGAAGAAACCCCTGGCATGGTCTGGCTGCTTGAGCTTCGCCTTCGCATACCTTGAGGCGATGTGGAAGTCACA
>JAMXBC010000640.1:0-16294 GCA_024138005.1 Lumnitzera racemosa | reverse complement strand
TATCCCCCAAAGAACTAAAAAAAAAAGGTTAGAATTCTTTTAAATATGACTTATAAAAAGGGGGTTTTAATAAAATGTAAACTAAAACTGTTTTAGGGGTTTTTGTTTTTAGAAGGGGCATAGGAAGAAAAATTAAAAACTTAGCTCAAAAGGGAAAAGGATAATTTAAGAGATTTTAAAAACTTGAAAAATTTAGATATAAAAAAATTTCCAAAACGAAAAATAAAATAAAAATTACAAAATAAACCTATATAAGTAATTTTTTTGGAATATTAAAACGATCTTTGTTTTTTTAGGATCCATTAAAGAAGGCTCTAGTGATTTTTTACCTTAAGCGAGGGGCAAATTTTGGGAAAATCCAAAAGGCCCAAATTTAAGACTTTCCACTTGCTCGTTAAAGGGTATAACTCACTAAAATTTTTCATCAATGGATCCTAAAATAAAAGATCTTTTAATATTCATATAATTATTTTATATAGGCTTTTTTATGAAAATTTTTAATTTTTTTTTTCATTTAGGTTTTTAAAATTTATCTAATTATTCAATTTTTTTAAGTTTTTACAATTTTTCCCTCATTTTGAGTAATTTTTGAATTTGCTTCCTATCCCGTTTCTAAATCAATCTCAAAATAAATTTTTAATTTTTATTTTTTTAAATTCCCCTTTTTGTTTATAAGTTTATAAATAAATTTTTCAAACCTTTTTTCTTATAGTTCATTTTGGGGGATAAAAACCATTTTTTTTAGTTTTTGACTTACTTTCAAATATACTTCTATTAGCCCTAACCCAAATTTTTTGCTTTTAAATTTTTTCTAATCCGGGGTATTGCCCTTATTTCAACATAACCCCCAAAATTCATTTGTATGTATGTGTGGGGATATTTTTTAAATTTATTTAAAAATGTTTGCTTTAAATAAATTGGGTTTTAGTTTAAAAATTAAAATTTTTATTTAATTACCAAATTCTTTATTCCCAAAAACCCAAGCTTGTTCTATTAACCGATAACCAAGCTAGTTACGGGTTTCATTTTGAAAAATTTTGGAAATTTCCTTCTAAACAAATTTTGTAAAATTTTCTCACTATATTTTAGAGATTTTTAAACCCCTGTTTTAGCCCCCAAGCAATTTTACGAATGGTAAAATATTTTTCCCTCTTTTAAATTTATCGAATTTACTCCAAAAGTAAGAAAAACCCTACTTTTTTTTCCATTTTTTTAACCTAAATATTCATTCCATATCAAATTTTTTTTATTTAGCATTAAAAACTATCTTTTTCGACATAATCTTTTCTATCCATTTAATTCCTATTACAAAATATTAATTTTATTACAAAATCTATACTAAAAATTCTTATTAACATTTCAATATTTCCTATTTATCTTTCTTCCCAAAAAAACATATCAACTGCTAATTATATCCAAATAAAAATTTATACGAAATCCCCTAAATCATCAAATTAGCTTAAATATCCCCTTAAAGCTATCTTTTAAATTTACACTTTTTTTAACTACAAAACCACATAAAATTTAATCTAATACCTAAACATCACAAATATCATCTACATCAGCAAAAAATTTTTCTAAGAAAACCAAATTTTAATACAAAGTAAAAATTTCCAAAAAAATTAAAAATTAAATCCTAATTTAAACCCCACAAATTCCCCTTTTTTGCATGATTTTAAGACCCAAAAATAAGTAAGTTTTTTTTAAAATCAATTTTAAAAAATCTCCCATAGCACAGTTTTATTTTTTAAAGGTAACATATAAAAATTTTTTTTTGGGTTTAAAAACTATATCTTTAAAGGCATATATATCGAAAAAAAAAAATTTACTTGAATTTAAGGATTTTTTAAAAGGAATTTTTTTCCTGAGATTTAAATTTTAAACAAATTGATTTTTTTTTTCCTAAATCAAAATACAAAAAAAACCAAAATACCAAATTTCAAAATTTTTCTGTAATTTTTTTTTGGGATTTTTTTAATAAATTAAAAAAAACAGAAGAAAAATAAATTTACCCCCAGCATTGCTAACCCCAGCCACCACAAAGATACCAAGCCCTTGTCTCCCTTTTTTGGGGGGCTGCCTCCACTACCCAGTGGTAGGGGACTTTTTTTTTTTTCACCCCTAAGGGGGTTATCGGATAACTTTCCCCTTTATAACCCCTAATTGCAAAAAAAAATTGGGCAAATTTTTTTCCAAAAAAATTTTCATTCCTCTTTTTTTACTTCTCTCTTTTTTTTCCTGCCCTTTAACTGACTAAAAGAATTAAAAATTTGAGTTTTTTGCAAAATTTATATTTTTTTTTAAACCTTTTTTTTTAATTTTTCCCCAAGTGCCAAATACCCTTTTTCCTCTCTTGTTTTTTTTTTAAATAATTGTCTAAAATTTAATTTTTTTGATTTTTTTTCCTTATTTCTCACATCCCAAGCCCCAAATTTCCCAAATATTTCTTCTTTTTTCCATAAATTTCCCCTTGTTTTTTTTAATTTAAATTTTTTTGTAAATTTTTCCCTTTAATTTAATTAGTATTATTTTAGCGTTTTTCTGGGTTTTTTTTAGAAATTTTTGGGGTATTTTTTCCCTACATGTAAAAAATAAATAGGGGTTCAAATAAATACCCCTTTAAATTTTTTATTTTTTAAGAAAGTTATGATTTTTTTTTATTAAAAAATTTTATTTTTTCCGATTTTTAATTATAAAAATTTTTTTTTAGGGGTTTTCCCTAATAAAAAAACGGATAAAAAATTTAAAATTTTTAATTTAAATATTTAATTATTTTTTTTTTATAGACCCAAAAATTTAGGGATCATTTTTACTTTCCCCCTTTCTTCGAAAAAAATTTTTAAGACAAAATTTGGAAAAATTTACTTCAATCATCCAAAATTTTTTTTTTGTACTTAACCCTAAAACACCTAGCTTAAGATTTTATAACTTTTACCAAAATAAGTTTTTTTTTCCCCAAATCAAAAGGGATTTTTAAAGTGGGGATGGAATTATGGGTAGGTTTTAGTTGCAAAAAGAGTGAATTTTGAGGTTTTGGTTTTTTTTACTCTTCCCTTTTTAAAATTTAACAATTCTTTTTCGAGGGATAGCCTTTTTTGAAAAAGGCCTTTTGAGTTATATGCCCCTCACCCTTTTTCAAGCCTTAGAGGTTCGGACATGAAACCCTTTTTTTTGCAGATTTTTTTCCCTTAGGTAGTTTTTTAATTTTTTAAATTAAAAATTTTCTTTTTCCCTTTTTCCCCCCTTTTTTTTCTTTTTTTTTTTAAAATTTTTTTTTTTTTAAATTTTTCCCCCAAAAAAAAAGGGAAATTTCACCTGTCCTTAAAATATATAAATAAGGGTATAAAAGGCTTTTGTTTAAAAGGGAAAACCCCTTCTTTTCTTAAAGGAAAAAAAGTAACTCGAGTAAAAATGATATTTAAAATTTTGGGGTGATTTTAAAAAGCAAGCACAAATTTTTTTAACCCTTTTCCCCTTTTTAAAGACCCTTTAACCCCCAAAAATTAAACCCAAATATTGTGGGTTCTTAAAATGTTTTTTTGGGAAATTTCCTTTTAAAAAGGCTTAATGGGGTTGAAAAAGGGGATTTTGTGTTTAGGATATTAAAAAATTGAATGTCTAACATCATTTTTTTTTTACATATAAAATTCAAGTTTAAACCCTTTTAAAGGGAAATGAGTTTGTTATCCTCATTTAAATTTTTTCAAATAATAAAATCTTCCTTAAGTAAAATTTAGGGGAAATTAAACAATTCCAATTTGCTTTAGGATCCCCCCGATTTTAAATTTAAATGAAATTGTTTTTTTAAAAAAAGAAGGACCCCTAGTAGTATAAGGTGGGCCAAGTTTTTTAATTTTATTCTAAGAAACTACTTTACAAAGTCATGCAAAATTTTTCCTTATAGGTCTACTGTAAATTGATTCTTTTTTCCCTGTACTTTAACTTGCTCCTTTTTGATGACTCAACTTTTTAAGGGACAACATGTAAGCTTATTAGAAGGAAATTAGTAGACCCCAAAAGTTTAGAAGCAATAAGTGATTCTTTTGAAGTCCCTTAAAACTTGAAAAAGAAAAAAAAAAAAAAAAAACAACTTCTTAAAAGCTTTATTTAAAAAAAAAAAACACCTTAGCTTCAATCACGTCTTTGAATCTTTTTCCTAAACCTTCGGGCATTGTTTAGGGGAAGTCCCCTTTTTTTGTTCATGTTAGCCACACCGTGCTTCAAAGTCAAGACTATATGGTTTCCCAATTTAGATTAAACCTTCACAAACTAGGATCTTTGCCCCCTTTTTAAAATTTTTGAAGATTTGAGCTTTTAAAAATTTTTAGTTAAAAAATTTTGGTTCCTCCAACCCCCTTTGGGGTTTTTTTTTTTTTTCTCAAAAAACCCTTAACTTTTTTTCTTTTTCAACCCCTCTCTTTTGCTTGGGCTTACTAATTTTTGGGATCAATATTGGGTTCAAGTGTTAAAATTCTTTTAAGAAAAAGGCCCCTTTCCCCCTTTTCCCTAAGTTTAGATGCTCTTCAAAAGGGTTGCCACTTTTTTTTTCCAAAATTTTGCAAGTTCTTTTTGGAGCTTGGATCTCGGGGACCTTAAAGACTAATGATTAGGGGGAAAAAGATCTGCAACTTTTGGGGCCAATTAAACCTACCTTTTTTTTTAAAAGGGGTGATCTTATCAGACCCTTTAAAATTTGACTAGAAAACCTCACCCCTTTAGAAAACCTTCTCTCTCTCTCTCCTCTCTCTCTCTCTCCCCCTCCTCTTCTCCTCTCTCTCCCCTCTTTAAAATTTTTAAAAAACCCTTTATATTTCAAGAAAAAAAAGGACAGTTTTTTTCTTATAAGGGAAATTTTAAAAGGAATTTAGAAAATTTAAAAAGGGGAATTTTACATTTTAATTTTACAAGGAATGATAAGAAAGAAAGAAGGCTTATATTGAAAAATAAAAAAAGTGACGTTTTTTTACATGAAAATTTTTAAAGTTTAGATAAACTTAATTGAAAAATTTTTAAAAAAACTGGGGAGTAAAAAAAACTTTTAAAAATTTTTAATGATTAACAAAGAAAAATTTTTACAATATCAAGCAAAATTTTTAAAAAAAAGTTCCTATAATACTTGAAAGAAGGGGAAATTTAAAAAGGGAGAAGAATTTTTTTCCCAAAAGGGGAAAATTTTAAAAGGCACTTAAATATTCAAATAGCTTTTCTTTTTCAAATTTGGGAAAATTTTGGGAAACTAATAAATAAGAGCAAAAAGAAAAAAAAATCTAAGGGAAAAAAAAAAAGGCCCGGGTGGGGAAAAATTTTATTCTATAATGAAAATTTAAAGAAGACGTTTATCTTATATTTGAAAAAACCTATATTTGATTAACAATGAATTTGGAGGGGGGGGTAGATAGACAAATTTTTAAAGGTTTTAAACAAATTTAAAGGCCAATAAATCTAGGGAAAACCTAAAATTAATCTACAGAGTGGTAAATTTTTTAAAATTTACAAAGAGGGAGGGAAAAAAATTTTTGTAAACAAAATAAATTTTTCCTTTTTTTTGGCAGTGAAAAACTATTTACAATTTGGGTAGGTTTTTAATTTTTTTAAAAGACAAGCTAATAGTTATTCTTTTTCTAAAAGGGACTCAACAAAGGGAAAAAAAGGAAATTATTTCTTTAATATATTTGGGAGACCTTTTGATTTAAAAAAACAATGCAATTTTTATAAAGAAAATAAGGGAAAGCAAAAAGCTTTTTTCCCAAAACATAATAAATAAGCAAAAATTTTTTCATATACGGGAAAAAAAAGGGGTTTATGCAAATACGAATGCAAATGCAAAGGACCAATGTTTAAATAATAATGTGGCAATAAAAGGGTTTGGGTTTAGGTTTTGGAAATTTTACGGGAAATTTCCCATTAAAAAAAATTTTAAAAATAATTAAGGGAAATTTTGAATTATTATATGGGAAAGTTTTTTTAAAAGGAATTTCTATTTTTTCAAAAAGGTTATAAAAAAAAAAAAAATTTCCGGAAACAAAAAATTTTACAATGGAAAAATCTTTACAAAAAAAAAATTTTAAATTTCATAGTAGGGGAAAATATATTAAAACTTTTTTTGGTTGATAAAAGGGAAAATTCCGATGGGCCCCCGCCCTTTCTTTGGGGGGTATGCCCTATTACTATTTATTCATTGAAAAAAAAAAAGTTCGTATACGCAATCAATTTAAGTTATAAAGGCCTTTAAAGGGCTAACCTCATAAAATTTTCAAATAAAGGGTTTCATTAGTTTTCTTCGAAGTTTAAAGTGGAGTTTTTAAATTTAAACCCCGGGAGAAATTTTTTACACCACTACCCCCGGGGATTCTACATAATGGCCCCTATCCTAGGTTCTTAAGACGACTTGGTCTAACCTTTTTTCCCTTGATCCATATGTAATATATTAACCCCTACACCCCAATTATCACATCATGATTTTAAAAATTTTAAAACAAATTTATCTACAATAAAAGAAAAAATTTAAAATAAACATAGGTTTTTTTAAAAAATAAATTTAAATTGGGAATGTTTAATTTACCAAGTTTTTAAAGCTTGAAATTTTTTTTTTGGTTTCCCTTTAAATCCAATTAATTTTAAAACCTTACTCTTTTAAATATTAACCATCGACAAAAAATTTAAAAAAAATCATTTTTAAAAAACTTAAAAGAAAAAAAATTTGGAGTCACCATGGGTTCGGGGTGGGGGAAAAAAATTATGTCAAAACCCAAATTAATTCAAAAAACTTTTAGCTACTAACCTTATGAAAAAATCACTTTAAAAAAAAAAATTTTTAAAAATCGGAGAAATTTTGAGTTTGGGGGCAAATCTAAATTAAAAACCTTTAAAAGTTTCGCTTTAACCTTCCAATTTAAAATTTATTTTTCAAAAAATTTTCCCTTTTTAAATTAAAAAATAAATTTTTTTAAATTTTT
Source organism: Lumnitzera racemosa (assembly GCA_024138005.1). NCBI lineage: Eukaryota > Viridiplantae > Streptophyta > Magnoliopsida > Myrtales > Combretaceae > Lumnitzera > Lumnitzera racemosa. The sequence goes on along the minus strand of JAMXBC010000640.1, from coordinate 9,338 downwards.
TGAGTAAGAAAATTAATTTTATTTATAAAAAAAAAAAAAAAGAAATTTAAAATTTATATACAAAAAGGAAAAAAAATATTCTCTATTTTAAGTCGTCTGTAGTTGCCCAAAGGTACCTACATACTCGCTATTCGGGGAAACAAACTTGCTGTAGTTTGGTTGAAAAAATTTTTAAAATTTTTAAGTTATTTTAATTTCAAAAAATTTTTTGAGGGTTTTCATCTCTTACCGTTTATTTTTTATTTAAGAAAAATTTTAAGTAAGGAATTTCCCAAATTTTTGGGATTTTTTTTTTTCAAAAGAAAAATCTAAAAAAAAGTCCCTAAATTTTTGGGAAAAGAAAAATTTTTTTTTTTAAAAAAAAATTTCTAAAAAATAAACCTTTTTTTTCTATAAAAATTTAAAAAAAAAGTCTTTCTTTTTTTTTTTTAAGTGACAAGAAAATCTTTTTTTTTTTACTTTTCTTCTTTTTTTTTTTTATTAAATTTTAATAATAAAATAAGAAAGAAACAAAAAAAAAAAAAAAACAAAACAACCAAAAAGAAAAAAAAAAAAAAGAAAGTAGACCAACCCCAAAAGGGGTTTTATAAGTCAAAAGGGGGGTTAGACTAGTTCTGGAGGGGTACTTGGTTAGGGGGATATAAAACCCCCACAAAGCACTTAAAAAAGAAGAAGGAGGGGTAGTCAGCGATGGTTTCCCCCCGTCGCAATCCGACCACCGTTTTAAATGGGGTAAGGGAAAAATTTTTAACACTATTAAAACATGATTTGGTTTCAGGGTTGAAATGGCCATTTGAATGGTGGGATGTGATAGCAGGGGTTTTGGGTTTGAGAGAGAAAGTTCAACTAGGGTTAAATGAGGGGGTTTCTTGAAGTGTTTTGGGGAAAGGGGATTTCCCCAAGTTTTTTATATTTTGGAAATTTAGGGGAACAGGGGGTTTTGGGTTAAAAAAACCCCCATTTGGGTCTTTGGGTTTTTGAAAAGAAAATGGGAAACTCATGGGGTTTTAAAAGAGAAAGCCCTTTAACTCTTGGATGTAGAAGGGATTTCGAAGCTTGCTTATTAAATATAATCAAGTCCCCAAACCCTATTTTATACTATTTTTGATCAGTCAAGCTTGGGAAAATTTATCAAAGGAATTATTTGCATTTTTAAGTTTATAGATTTTGAACCAAAAAATTTTAAATTTTAATTTTAAATTTTTTCTTGATTCACTTTGTGAAAAAAATGGTTCCCAAAAAGGGTTTCAAGATCTTTGTTCTTTTTCAAAAAATGTTTTTGAAACTTCAAAAAAACTTTAATCATAAGATTTTAATCAAAATGAAAATCCACATTCAATTTTGTTTTTTTTTTTTTACGTTTCAAATTCCCTTTTTTTTCCCACTAAAAACAAATTTTAAAGACATTTAAAAAGATTAGGTAAACAACGAAAAGGGCTCTGTGTGAATATTGATTCTTACTTTTTTTTCGATAAAATTTTTCTTAAAAATTTGTTTTAAAAACCCCAAAAAAAAATTTTAGTACACATTTTTATCTTTTATTGATTGTCTCTTTTAAAAATGGGAAATTTCCCCCCTATATCAAATTTAAAAAACAGATGTTGAAATTTAATTTTTAAAAATTTAATTCAATTTAATAATTTTTACAAGCTCCAATTTTTTGGTTAATTTAAAAATTGCTTTTTTCATAAATCAAATTAAATTTTTTTTCCAATTAAACATCAATTTTATGCCATAATAAATTAAATTAATTTCCCTTTTTTTTTGAACTATAAATATTTACATCAAAATGTGGTTAATTTTTCAATTTAAAAAAAAAAAATTAATATTCCCAAATATAACTCAAAATGTTAAATTTTCCATGTACACTTTTTTTTTATTTAAGTAAAAAAAAAGGACTAACCTTTTTTAGATGACCAAGACCCAAAATTGACCCCAGACTTCTATTTTTGGTTTTTTTTTTTTTTTTTGGGGGAAATTTTTTTTTTTTATTTTTTTTTTTTTGTTTCCTTTAAAATTTTTGGGAAAGGTTTAATTAAAACTTTTTTCTTTTTTCTTAAAACAAAATTATAAGGGGTTAAAAATGGGGTGTCCAACAAATAATCAACTAGTAATTTAAATTTTAAAAAAATTTGAAACTTATAGGGATAAAAAAAATGATATAAACCATAATTTTTAAGAAATTAAAAAAAAAAACCCCTTTTTGTTTGTGTAAATAAATTAAAAATGGGATTTTTTAAGATTTTTATTATATTAGAGTTAGTTTAAAAAGGGAAAAAAGGCCCAAAAAATGATATTTGTAAAAAAAAAGATAGGTTTCACTGGAAAAAAATAAAAAATTAAAAAGGGAAAAGGGAAAAAATAGTAGATTAAGTAGGGACGGATCTTTAAAGGGTTTTTTTATTTTCTTTGAAAGTTTAAAAAAAAATACAATTTGAAATTTTTTTTATTTCAATATTATCTAATTATTTTTATAGGTAAGTAAAAGGGTATTTTGGAACTTAAACTTTGTATACAATAGAGTACCGATTTAAAAATGAGAATAGTGAAATTTTAAAATTTATTTTCATACCCTTTTCTTATGAGAGTTTAAAAACGAAAAAATTTTTTACAGAACCCACTTGTAATCCTTTTTTACTCATAAATGTTAATTAAATTATAAGACTACCAATTTGAATAAGGGTTTAAGGTGGATACCTATTAATAAAGGTTTTTTCTACTTATCTTACTAAAAAAAAAAAATATACGGTTTATTCTCTTCGTATTTTGATTTTATTTTATCTACTTTACTTTTAAAAACATCTTTTTGTCATTTTTATTAACAAAAAAAAAAGTTATATAAGGTGTTAAAGCATTTTTTTTTAAAAATTTTCCAAAGGGTTTCCCCCCCCCCAAAAAAATTTTTCTTTTTTTTTTTTTATTTTTCAAAGAACGACAACAAGTGAATATGTAGAAAAAAAACTCCCAAAATAAAAACAGGTAGTTGCGAAATTTTTCCTGTGTACATATAAATGATAGTCGACAACATGGGGTCAGCTTGTCTGATATGCTTTACTGTTGTGGGTTTAAATAAATATTTTGAAAATTTCCTAAGGCTGTATGCGTATGTCCATACCCTCCACCGTTTAAACACATCATAGTAAAAAATATAATTAAATATTTATATTTATTTAACATGGTGCTTTGAGTCAAATTTTCAAAAACATAATCTCCTGCCCATAGTGGATGTTTTTACCGTGACAAAAAAATAAGGGGGAATAGAAAACAAAGATAATTTTTAAAATTAAAAAAAAAATTTAAAAAAAAAAAAATTTTAAAATAAAATCTAGGGTTCTTATCCCAATTTTTAACCGACTTTTCGACCTTTGGGGGAAAAGTTTTTTCTTATTGGCAAGGAAAAAAATGGCATATATATGAGTCAAAAGTAAAACTTTTAAATTTTGAAAAATTTTTACCCCTCAAACCTCAAAGGGCTAAGAGTTCAATGTACATAACCCGGGCTTTTTAAAAAATTTTCAAAAATTTTACATCAAAACCCCAAAGATTTTGGTTTAATGTACATAAAGCAACCTAAAGGGGTTTATTTGCAATATATATCAAAAGTCCCTCAATTGGGTGGTAGGCAAAATTTTTTTCGCAGAGATTGCAGAAAAGTTAGTCATGAACTACCCCAAAAAATTTGGGATTCATATGACATTTTTATATTTTTAAGGTTAATAATTTTCAAGGATATTTAAATTTTTTCTAAAAAGCATAATTTACTTTTACTAATTTGCTAAACCCAATTAAAGCCTTCATAATCATCTTTTCTGTCCGGGTTAAAAATTTAATAAGTGTGTTTACTAATTGTATATAAGGATGAAAACAAGGGTTTAAATCGAAAAACCCCCAATAAGTTTGAATCACCCATTTTTAAATTAAAATTTTGACCTACCTTTTTCCCTTTTAAATGGTGTTTTTTTGGGCCCCCCCATAATTGGGGGTTTCGGTAACCCCCTAAAGGTTTTTTTGTGCCCACTATTAAAATTCTAAGGAAGCACCAACCAACCCCGCCCCATAGGATAACTGGCCCTTCAGTTTTTTAATTTTTGTTTTTTATCCACAACGATAAATAAACTTAAAAAGGGAAATTTCTCAAATTTGTAAAAATAAAACCTAAAAAAATTTAAAATTTGATAGTATAAAAATTCTTTTCAAAACATAGACTATAAAATTTTACATTTCGAAAAGTAGGAAACGTTTGTAACTTAACCCATATTTTAATATTTTTTTTGCTTTGGCTTTGCATCTTTAATTTTTTGTTATTCGGGCGGCGCCCCGGGGCCCCCTTTTCCCCCCTTTTGGGCCTTTTTGGGGCCCGAAAATTTTGGTTTTCGCCGGGGGAGCCGCCGGTTGGTTTTTCCGCCTTTTCAAAAGGTTCCGCCCCGGCGGGGGGGGCCGGGGTGGGGTTTTTTGGAACGGGCCCGCCCGTGGTTGCAATTTTCCTTTTTTCGTTTTTTGGCCGGCCCGGTTTTTTCCGGGGGGATTCGGGGCGTTTTTTTTTGGGGTTTTTTTTGCCGGTTTTTTTTTTCCGGCGCCTTTGGGCCCCCGGGCCGGGCCGGTGGCTTCCGTTTTTGGGCTTGTGGGCGAAAAGGGTTCCGGGGGGGGGCGGCCCCTTCGGGGTTTCCCCTTTTTCCCGGTTTTTTAAAACGGTAAACCGGGGGGGTTTTCCGTTTTCCGTTTTTAAACCGTCGCGGCCGCCCTCGGCGCGTTTTCCGGGCCGGGGGAAAAAAGGGGTTTTTCTTTCCGTTGGCCGGCTCGCGCCCGGGCTTTTTTTCCCCCCGGGGGGGCCGCGGCGGTGTTTTCGGGGGGTTTTTTTAATTTGGCCCGGGGGTTTGGGCGTTTTTGGTTTTTCCCGCCGCGGTTGGGGGGCCCTCGGGGTGCCCCGGGCCCGGGCGCGGGGTTTTTCCGGGGGGGCCCGGCCTTTCCCCCCCCCTCCCCCCGAAATTTTTCCCGGGGCTTCTTTCCGGAATTCCGGGGGGTCCGGGGCCGGGAGAAAGGTGTTCCGTCCCGGGCCCCTTCCCCCGGGAAAAGTAAAAAAAAAATTTTTAAAAAAAAAAATTTAAAATTTTTTTTAAAATTAATTTTTTTAAAAAAAATTTTTTCCAAAAAAATTTAAAAAATAAAATTTAAAAGGAATTTTTCTTTTTAAATTACCCCAAAATTTTTTTTAAGGGGGGTTTTTTTTTTTCCCCAAAACATGGGGGATTTTTTCAAAAAAAATTTTTTTTATTTTTAAAAATCTAGTGGGGAAAATTTTTTTAAAATTAAAAAATTTTAAAGGGGGAAAAAATTAAAATTTCGGAATACAAACCCCAAATAGCCCAAAACCAAAAAAATTTTCAAAAAATGAACCCCTTTTCAAAAAAATTTTTTTTTTTTTCCTTTCCCCCTCCCTTTTTTTTTTTTTTTTAAAAATTTTTTTAAAAACTTTGGGAAAAAAATTTTTTTTCTTTTTTTAAAGAAATGAAAATTTTTAAATAAATTTATAAAAAAATTTTTTTTTTTAAAATTAAAATTTTTAAAGGAAATTAAACTTAATTTTTAATAAAAAAAATTTAAACTTTTTAAAAAAGGGGGCCCAAAAAATTTTCCCCAATTTTTTAAAAAAAAATTTTTTCCCAAAAAAAAAACCCCCCTTTTAAAAAATAAGGGACGGGAAAAGAAAAAAAGGTTTTTTTTTAAGAAATTTATTTAAATTTTTTAAATCCCTTAAGGGTTTTTTTAAATTTTTTTTTTGGGTTTTTTTAAAAAAATTTTTCCTTTTTTTTATTTTTAAAAAATTTTTTAAAAAAAAATTTTTTATAAAAATTTAATATTTTTTTTTCCAAGGGGAAAAAAAAAATTGTTTTAAATTTTTAAATTAAAATTTTTAATTTTTTCCCAAATAAATAAATATGTTAAATTTTATTATTATAATAATTTTATTATATTATTATTTATTTTATTATTATTATATATATACTGTTGAATTTTAAATAGGACAAATACAAATTTACTGTAATCATTTTACTAGGTGTAATTAAAGTTGCATGTATACGATGCGTAATTTTTTTTTTTTTACGTTGTAAAGGATTTAAAAACTTTTAAATATCCATGCTACGTTTTTTAATATTTACATATCACTGACATAATAATGTAATAATATCCTTAAGTGGATAACCAACCTGATAACTTTTCACTTTGTATCATTTAAAACATTGATTTTGTGTACTCCTGTTTTGAGTGCTAATAGGGGTCGAAAATTGCTTCCTTGTGGGGTGCTATTTGTAGTCCCTACGTGGCTTTAACCATGATTCATACTAACATTGGTTTGAATATCTGTCCAACTCAAGTGGAGTTCTACTAATTAGTATTTCACTGATTTATTATCATTTTCTGTGTGGACAATACAGCTACCATCAGTACATAAGTACTTATGCATCAACAAGCCTGGTATTAGATGATAAAGAGGGATAAAGTCAAAATTATAAAACTATTGATTGGTATTAATTTTAAATGCGTATTTGCTTTTAGGCTTCGAAATATGACTTATTTCCCGTTGCTAGAGGATATTAGCATGTCGAGTGTTAAAGCAATTTTATAATTTATGAGACCGTAGCTGTCTTTGAGGTTTCAGGTTATCACAACTAATGTATTATTTTCTTATGCGTTGGGAGAGCTTTCATCGCGATGCCACAGAGCGGTCTTGCTGCTTACATTCTCTGGTTTCATGTACCTTTCCCCCATCCATCCCCACGATTCTTCACAAGCAGTCTTCTTTCCGCCGAAGTTCCATAGCGTCACGGTAACAGCTGATCAGTTCCGTCCCACATGACCCTGTAAACACACCACAGAAAGAACTGGAAGGTTCCACTTCCTTCGATAGCACCGATACTGCTGGTTAGCACTGCCTGCAACAGGGCGCTCGTGTTGGCGGCACATCATCGAATCCTGATGATGCAGCCTGTTTGCTGCTTCTGGCGTTGCAAATCCCATTATCCTGATAGGTAATTCGCTTCCGTGTTAGTCCACCGTTTTTTTGATGTACGGAAGCATATCCCAAGCCGCCTTCGCAGCCATATTGATCGTGTCACAGTCACAAGTTGTGTGGGGAAAGGGATGTAACTACCCTTTTTGATCATAGTACCTTCGCAGCAGCAACCACCGAGAAGCCCAACAAATCTAGCATGAGAGCAGCAACTCATCAGACAGCCAATATAACGAATTATATATTTCCTTTCGATATGTTATAAAATATTGCAGTAATATCAGAGATAACAATAGGTGACGTAGAGTTAACTTGCCAGATAAATTAACGAGTATAAAAATTACTAACGGTTAAGAAGAAGCGATATTCACTTTTAACCTTGGAATCATTTCTACGAACATTTTCCGTAAGATTTACCTGGAAATATACTAGCTACACTTGCACCTCCTTTTCCCATATGACTGACACGAACCACTATGTAAACTATTTATAAATATGATATAGTTCAAAAACATTGTTTATAGTACATGTGAGCAAAAATCTAGAAAAGTTTTTACTTTACCGAATCCCTAATTTGGATACCAAACATAGTAACAGCAGGAAAGCTTATGGAAAGAGATTATTTCTCTCCCACATTCTCTTGATTTTAACAGAAGTGACGGCTCTTTTACTTCTCATCCATGCTAACAGGGTTCAGTAAAATTACCGTACTTAAATGGTTTTGTTCTAAATTAGTCGGCATTGGAGGTTTTTGTGTCGTAACTGTGTACTTAGCAGCAATCTTTCAATTTTTAAAACCAAACATTCACACTTAGCTTGTACCAGTCTTTGCCATTATTATTAAAATTCGTGCTTTTACGTTTTCTCTTGAATAGTTATATCGAAGCTTTCTTGGCTCTATAAATTACTATAGCATCAATTCTTGATCTTTAAAACGAACGAAAGATCATCGGCCTATAATTAAAAAAAATATTAATGCAATTTTAAAATATTATTTGAACCAAATAATAAATGAAAACTTTTTAAAAAAACTTGATTAATAACAACAAATTTTAAAATTTTTTTATCTTATGCTTTTTGAACAGTTAATACTTGCTAAGTTTTCTAAAATGAACTTAGTTTAATTTAAGGGGTTTATATATTGATATGCAATGAAATCATTATTTAACATTATTATTTGATGATTATGGTTTTATGAAAAAATTTATTATACAATGACATAGAGAAGAAAACTAATCTTCGACAAAAAGATTCTTATTAACACATATCATTTAAAAAAAGTACTTTTTTTCCCATTGTTACTTTTAAATTAAAATTTTCACAATAAATTTTAAATTTTTAAATATCATAAATTTTATCAAAAAATATTTAGTTTAATTTTTGGGGACAGAAAAACCCTTTTTTTCTATTTAACAAACTGATTTTTCGTTTTACCGATTATGTTATAATAACTTATACTAAATAAAAAATTTAAAAAAAAAAAAAAAAAAAAAAAAAAAAAAAAAAAAAAAAAAAAAAAAAAAAAAAAAAAAAAAAAAAAAAAAAAAAAAAAAAAAAAAAAAAGATCTACAAAATATAACGTTTAATTTATTTATATTAACGACTTTTTGAATAAAAAATTTATTATCATTTTCTAAAAATAGTTTTTTTATAAATTTTTTTTAAAATTTAATAATTTAATAAAAATCATATTGTTCATAATAAATCCATTTTGTTTTTAAAAATACCTTACCAGGAAACATTTTTTATGAAATAATTAAAAAAATTTTTTTTTAATTATAAAAATTTTTGGTAAATGGAAAAATTAAAGCCCAAATTTTAAAAATTTCTTTCCATTTTTCTTTTTGTTTTAATTAATTTTTTTCCCAAACTTTTGAATAATTTAACAATTATGGAAAAAATTAAAAAAAAATTAATTTAAATTTAATCATTTAATTATTTATATTTTAAAGTTTAAAGGGTTTATAAACTTTAAAAATATTAATTTTTAAATTAATTTCACATATTAAAAATAAATAAAAATTGAATATCCATTTTTAATTAAACAATAAATTAACTTCAAAATTTTAAATTAAAAATTTTGGTTGAATTAATTTAAAATAATAAAAAATTTCCGTTCATACCCAAATTTAAAAAAATTTAAATTTTATAAATAAATAAATTTAAAATAAAAAATTTTTGTTGGAAATATGTCTTATAAGTATTAATGTAAAAAATAACCATTTTAAAAAAGTAGGTTGATAAGTAATAATAAAAGATTTTAATATAAATTAGTTTATAATTTAAGATTACTAATTTTAATCTGGAATAAAACCCAAAAAATTTTTTA
>JAMXBC010000064.1:0-55377 GCA_024138005.1 Lumnitzera racemosa | reverse complement strand
CCCTTTTTGGTAGAAAAAATTCCCCATAGAGTTGGAGCTTCCAATATCCAAACATAGTCATTCAATGCCCTTGCGAACGAATCCATCTTGCAGGCCAATTATAGCACCATATAAGAGATTTGAGACTTTTTCGCAACTTGGGTAGTCACCTATTACCATAGGGTAGCTAGATATTACAACAAAAAGGTTCGGCATGAGGAATTCAAGGTAGGAGATGTGGTTTGCTAAAGACTTCAAGCAACCAACTCACAAGAAGGGCAAGGGAAGTCAGGCTCCAACTAAGAAAACCTGATCAAAGTTAAAGAGAACTTGGGGAATGGTACATACAATTTAGAAAGATTAGATGGGGAGCTCATCCGTGCACATGAATGCCAACAACTTACACCTATATTTTGATTAAATCAGTGTAAATATGATTGTATTTTTTTTAATTATTAATGAAAGTTCATTCCCTAAAATTGTCATATCTCCTTTTATCTTTGTTTCATTCTTATTTTGCCCTAGCCCATAATGGGTGAACAAACCTATAAACGACTAAAGTTCTCAAAATGACCCTTAACTCATATGCCTCTTTAGTCATTAGTAGGCTGGAACACCACTAGCTTAATCCCGAAATGACTTAAGCTATTAATAACTGAACAGTCCCCCTCGAAAGAGCAACATTAAGTATTCCTTAAGCTAAGTGACCTAAGCTACCAACAAGTAAACGATACCTATAAAAAGCAAACCTAGCTCTTCCCTAAGCAAAACGACCTTAGCTACTAACAATTAAGTAGTCCTACAAGAAGAGTAACACTAATTCTTCAACCAAATATGCTAGATATCAAAAGTGTTGATTCGAGAATTTATTATTTGATTTCAATGAGAACAAAATCAAAGTAAATGATGTGCTAATATTGAGTTGATTGGAATTAAGTTTTATTTTGTAAAATATCAAAAGTTCAATTAACTCTTCAAACACTCTAATTTGTATTGTATGTTTAATTCATGAGAATAGGTAAAGTTAAAGTACCCGCATAGTAGCAAGTATAAGGACATCATATGAAAACAACAAGTGAAGATGTTATGCTGCTTGTTCTATTTAAAATGCTCGTGAAACAAAGGGCTAGCATCCAGACGCCATGAATGCTAGCATCCAGATGCCACGAGGAATTTTACAAACCCTAAGGCAAGCATCCGAACGCCTATAAAGATGGAGTCCAGACACCATCACCAGAAAATAGCCATAAGAGTTCATTAAATGCAAGATAACAAGAAGATCACCAAGGCTATAAATACTTCAACTACCCATCAAAGACAATAAGAGAACTGAGATTCTATTACAACTTATGAATATTCTCTTCCATTCTTGTACTTTTCTCATTGCTCTTTGTCTTGCCATTCATTAAAGAGAAAATTGATAGTATAGTGCTAAAGTTTTCCACTTGTAAATATACATACCGAAGCACTACATTAGAAAGATAAAAAAAGTGTGCTCAAAGTGTAATTATGTGATTGTTGTGTATCTGTGAAGGGTGTAAGCTCTTGATTGAGTATTGTGGTTTTGAGATTAATAAAAGTGGTGTCAAGCCCTTAATTGGAGGCATTGGTGTTTGTAGAGAGTAAGGGGCAGTTCGAACTCTATGTTATATCACTGCTTGATCTTCTCTTACCTTACCTCTTTTAATTTCACATTTATTATCATTGTTTAATCATTAAACTTGTTCACTATTATTGCATTTGTCAATAGATTCATAAGAAAATTTTAAATTTATCATTAATACTCAATTCATCCCTTCCCCTTTTGAGTATTAGTCTAATGTTTTTCAACTGGTATCAAAGCTAAGATCTTATATTTATTACTTAATCGCATTTAGAGTAAAGATCACTATACTAAATGCACTAGGCTTCATGGAAAAAGAAGTTATTAATAGGCCATTAATTCTAACTAGTGGAAATTATCTATATTGAAAGTGTAGAATGAAATTTTCATTAAAGTAGAAAATAGAATGCTTTGGCATATAATAGAAAATAGTCTAATCAAGATAGAGGACAAACAAAACTTTAATAGGACATATACATACTTCAGTACTAAAGAAATATAGGATAAATTGCAAAATACTCATGAAGGAACATCAAGAGTAAGGGACACCGGGATAAGTCTCTTAAGAGGAGAATTTGAAAACTTTAGGATGTGTCCAAATGAAATAATAGATGAAATGTATAAAATATTTATTGATATTGTCAATCTTTTGATAGTACTTGGAACTAAACTCTCTAATTTGAAAATTAATTCCAAAATTCTTAGGTCACTACCAAAGCATTAGGAGGCAAAAGAACTGCTATTGAGAAAGTATATGACTTGGAGAAGATGTTAATGGAAGAACTCCTTGGAATACTTAAAACACATAAAATGATCAAGGGGCATGGGAAAGACTCCAACAAAAAAGCAATTGCTCTTAAAGCAACGAAGTTACTACAAGCAATGATGAAGAACAAAGTGATGATAAAGATGAAGAAATGGATATAAGGGTAAGAAAGTTCCAAAAATTCATAAAGTTCAATAAGAAATTGAGAAATGATAAGGATGGTGGATAGAATATATCCAAATTCAAGTAGGAGAGGAAAGAAAGAAGTATTAAAGTGATACAATTGTTGAAAGCTCGATCACATTCAAGAATATTATCTGCTTCTCAAAAAGACGAAAAAAGCATCGTGAAAAAAAAGTAATGGTAGCAATATGCAGTGATAGCAACTTAAGTAACTTCGATGAGGAAACATGTTTTTATGGTAATTGATGATAAGGTATGTTCCACATCGAAATCCTCTTATGATAAATTGAAAGATATGTATGATGAATTTGATATCTTTGTAGCTGAGCCCACATAAAAGCTCTCAACCACATATTTATTTAACAACAACATCCTAAGTAAAACTTTGGACAAATAAAAGATCAAATATTATCTTCCTCTCTTCTCTCAATACTAATAAAGTACAATCTCTCTCTCTCTTCGTATTCCTGTACTATTCCTCAGAAATTAAGGTTTCACTCTTGTGTACTTCTTTAACAAATCTGTACAAGAAGGTTATGGGTTTATGATCTATGAAAACAAATCTATCAATCTATATCACTATTGTGACTAATGATTTGTGTTTTGTATTGGTATGAGGTGAAAATAATTAGGGTTTAATGAAATCTCTAGAATTCGAGTCTCATAGCAACTCCAAGAAATAATGAAGATGGATAAACTAAAACCGGATATATGATACCCTTTTAACTTATGTTATTTTTCTTTTTATACACTTCTATAGTAGTTGAAAGTTGGTTTACGCAGTTGTAACTAAAGTGGTAGTTACTGATCTGATCCAGTATATGCCATTTCATTATCTTATGATACTCTACTATAGCTATACTATTACATGCATAAGTTTGTAATGTATTGGTATGATATAATTGTTAGTATACATAAGTCTTGCTACACAAAATCTTCGAATATCTAGGTCTTTTAATCTTTCTCTTAAGCTTATTCATAATAGAATTGTTAAAGGAATTTGTCAAAATTCAAAAGAAAATAAAATATTAAAAAAAACAATGAATGAAATTGAAAATAAATTTGATGCAATCAAAAGTGAGTATAATATAAAATTTCCAAAACTCAATGATTTAATTTTGAAAATCTAACCATATAGCATTTTAAGAGTCTATTAAAAAAAATTCAATTCGAAACTATAACATTTTTTTTCAAAAATGGGATCAAAAATTAATTGTCGGGATGTTTTTCTTAAGGACTCTATACTAGCACAAAAAAATTTGAAAATTTGGTTTGAAATTTGAATTCTTCATGCAAAAATATTTAAGAAAACTAAATTTCAAAATTTTCAAAAGTTGTTTGCTCTTTTTGCAAATTTTTATTTACAAATGAGAAAAAGCGATCACTTACTAGATATTGTTACTCCAAGCACCGTTGGGGGGTGGGGTGTGGTGGTGATGGGTGGGGTAAGGGTAGTTGTCTGCTAGATTGGGTGCAAGCCATTACTTTAGGTGGCAAGGTTGGATTGCTTCCATCTTTCGTAGATGATGGCAAACCCATACAGCCTTGGTTCAACGCCATTTCCTTTTTGTGATCTTTCTCCTTACCTTTTTCTCACTCAATCTCTCTCTAATTATGTTTTCCAAACCTCCAAATAACAAAAGTTGTAATGAAAGTCATTTTATGATTTTTATAATCTAAGTGTTAGGTATTTTGCTTTTATTCTCTTGCCAAACTCATGTGATGTACCATACTTTATGTGTTAAAAACAGTGTTTAGTATCTATTATTTGTTTAACACAAAATCCCTATGTTTGGCACAGCATAGGAGAGATTTTTCTAGTTCCCATGTAATCTTTTTAATAATTTTTCATTAATTTCTTTTATCACTTTAGTAAATTTTTTGTATATTCGAGTATTTAAATAATTACAAGTTCATATATTTACATACTATTCATATTTGATGTATATACATGTCTACTACATATTATTTTATGTTCACTAATAATTTTATTACTTATATAACTTCGTTCTAAAAGTTCGTTAATCAACGATGTCTAATTTGCGAGTTTTGGTACGTCTATAATAATATAATAATTTTTTCCTATTTTAACTATATTTTTAACATTTTATTTATTTTTGAGATCTAAGCTTATGCAATTTCCTTGACTAATATTATTGATCCGCTCATGAATTTCTAGCATGATTGAGTTACTTTGACGATCGCTTTAAAGCATCTATCCAAAACTTAATCGCACAAATACAAGACTTATATCTACTTAGCTATATGTTGTAACTTACCAGAGAGATAGAGAAGGTAATGTGACTTGTGAGTGCTTATGTTAGTAAAGAAAGTATTTGGACATTGATCAAGATAGAAGAAGAAGAAGAAGAAGAAGAAGAAGAATAATGAGTTTTATGAGATTTACTCTTGAAAGTAGAAGAGTAAAAGTAAAAAAATGTACTAGAAAAAAAAATAAAAACAAGATAAAAATCAAATGTCAATATTATACAATTATTAATAATAACGGGTTTGTGAGGTGGATTTATGACTTGTTTATAGAACTTTTTTAAATAAAAAGATTTGTAAACAGATTTAAAATCTAAACTTGAAACCAGACATGATTTTAAATATATTATGTTTAGATATGATCCTTAATTATTTGTGTTGATTTTTTAGACCCGCACCCATTTATAATCATGTCACGTCGTTTTCTGGTTTATGGGTACAGTTTCAAATTTCTAACCTTATGGAAAATTAAGGAAATCAAGGGAAGTTTATTGTGTTTTCGTTATATTGAACATTGCCTAATCTCTTAAACAGTGATTGGAAAGTAGCCATTGGATTTTTTCTGGAGGTATCACATCTTAGGATTTACAAAATGCATTGTGGCTTTCACCTCTCTATTCCTTGAAGTGCTGTGCAACCAACAATGGTCATTGCTCAAAAAGCTATGTGGACTTATGTAAATTAGTTCTCGAGTAATATCCTGGTTTGCAGTGGAAAAATACATTCATTTATCCTGTTGAAGTGCAGATTTATAAAACTGGGGTCACTGGCTACTTGACCGGTGCAGTCCAAGTGGAAATTTTAGGACCAGATTGAAGGAATCTATAAAGCCATTAGAATGTTTTGTATACCTTTTTTGATTATTTCCTAGCAGATGATCTGTTTTGTGGAAATTGTATGCAGTCTTAAGTCTATGCTCTTTACTCTGCAAACTGCCTGTAAAGTGCATTTATATTGACAGATTTAATGAATGCTGACAAAGATAGAGAAAAAGAAGTGAATCAACCAAATGCACAACAACATGGACATTGCTAATGGTTCTTTGCTTCATAAGGTAGTTTGCTTGCACCATTGACAAATCATCTTGGTGTCAAAATTTAGTTGAACTATGACATTACCTAAGTCAGTGTCAGTTAATGAGTTCTAGTATGAAAATTGGGAAGAACATCAGCTGGGTAAATGTAGAAAACAATCACTTATTTTTGAGGAACTTTTTCGGGTGAGGAAATTTCAATATCAATGGAACTGGAGTTCTTCCTCTAAAATGCTAGTTTTTTCAAAGATGACAAGCCAGGGTCATCGATAGCTATATTGCAGTGTCAATATTAATCAATGAAATTTACTGAACTTATCGGAATAAAAGTGTGGATATATGTTCCCAATGGTTTTCTTGTTGAATTTTTCCTCATTCTAACACTTCATCCTCTCGACTATCGGAGTTCCTTTAGGCAATCAGGATTAGCTGTGCTGGATATCCTACCAGGTGTACCTTCTAGGAATTTCTGAAACATTAGTGTTCTAGCACCAGAAATTTTGGACAAAAAGTACGACACTGTGTTTCCTTGGATCCCGGATGGTTGATGAATTATGGTCATAGTCTATCGTCTTGAGCTTTTATTAATGGGAACTTTGTATCGTTAAAGCTATGATGACAAAGCTTCTTGCCAGTTGCCAGTTGCCAGTTGATTCTAGAAAAATAGGGATCGAAAAGAGGCCAGATAACTAAACTTTTTGCTGCTGCTTCTTTTATTTTTCTGATGACATGTTTATAAGAGGGCACATAAAGGAGGTGCATGGGGTGCCACTTTAGAATGTTAAGCACTTTCTTTTCTTAACAACTCACTACTTTATAAATCGGTGCTTCACTAAAGTTACTAACCAATTTTTTAAATTTTTCCAAGTCCTATATTCACATTTTAAAAGAGACGGGAAAAAAAAAAAAAAATGGTGCTTGGAAAAGCATCCCTTGAGATTTAACCATCGTGCAGTGCTTCTATTTTATAAAGGAAAATGGGGTGCTTGGTTGGAAATCCGTGCCAAGATCCTTTATAAACATGCCCTAATATCGTTCTATCTCACATTTTGGTATTGCTGATATGGCATATTGCTTGGTACTTTATGGAGCATGTACAAATTAATTACAGTGGTTTCATTCCGGACTATCTGCTGTGACTTTTCGTCTACAGATGGTTAGTTAATTGCGGTCCCGTCTCAGTCATAAGTGGACGAGGTTACCATGACATTATTGTTTTGTTGGTTGGAAGGCGAACGAAAGCGGCTTCTCTCAATAACAATCTTCTCACAGCTTGTCAATCCTATTATTGAGCTATCTAAAATGATATTGTTTTATTTAATGTAATCTTAAGATTGAAAAACTACTGGAGCTTCTATAATTTATCCCTCTGAATAATGTCTTTCAGTTTATCAGAATCAGATTGATCGAGGTTGATTCCTTGTTAGCCGCTGGGTTAAGATCCAGTTTTAAACTTGAAAGCTGATGTTTCAAATCAACCGAAAGCTGTCTTATGTTGCACATAGTTTCTTTTATAAGATTTGTCTGCAGAAACATGCTAGATGGGATTGAAGAAACAAAGATTTTCTTGAAAGCTGGTCACATGGTGGAGCTAGATGCTAGGGGGGCTGAAGTGCCTGGAAATGTGGCCAAAATGATAGAATTGCAATTTGCATGAGTGAATTTTATTGCTTTCAAGCACTTTGTTTCTCTATGCAAAGCTTCTATCGATCTGCAGTCTTACTGCCTTGTTACTTGCATCAATAGCCCGAGATAAGACATTTGCAGTCATATTGTTGATTATATACATTGGATCTTCAAATTGTAGCTTTTCTTTTATAAAGAAAGTTTCCAATGCCTTCATGTTCAATAAAATGCTGACTTCGTGAAATAAGTTTGAGTCATGTGACGGTGGCTGGATGCTTGTACTCATCGAATTTGCATCATTATACTCGACGAGAGAAGCTCCAATGGAAAAATATTGGATGCCTGATAAGACATTCTCTTCATTCAGCGGGTCTTGCTGCAGTTTGTAAAACGATGGTAATTTGTAAAACATGTAGATGAAGACAACAAAATTTCGTCAGACTAATGTCTATTGAAATAAACACGTACCACCATGCCCCATCCAGGAGTGCCATTATCCGAGAAGGTTGCTGAGTTACCATCAAATGCATATCCAGAGAATTAAAAACAGAAATGAAAAAGGAAAAATGAAACAAGAACATGGTGGAAGATGAAGATAAATGCGTCTGGAGTACAAAATGTCTATGAAATATTATTAATATTTCTGCTCATCTGCAGCTCGAGATCTGGTGTTCTTTCTATTGATTTCAGCACTATTTTGAACCCCTTCTAAAGCAAATCTTTACACAAAGATGGAATATGCTTTGTTTGTGAGCCTACATCCACAATCGAGTGAAACTACTCTACGACAATCATACAGCTTTCCCAGACGACAAAAGAAGCAAAAAGATAGAGAATAGAAGGACACCAAGAAATAAGAACAGAAAAGGATATGACCAACAACAAACAATGAGGAAACACCCAGACGACAGTATCAAGTATTCAAGTAGCAGATGCTGCATCTAAGCTGCCTCGTTTTCTTTTTACACTTTCATGAAGGATCACTGCTCTCATCAGCGCATACCAAGAAAAAGGGCATTTTTGAGATCCATACTTACAAATAGAAATAGATGCATCTATATCAATCTATTTTCTCCTTCTGATAGGTGATAATCAAACACAAGGAGGATGAATAAGTCGTAAACTTTTTATTCAAAGTCAGCAGGAAAATTACAACCAGCCAATCAAAGATCAACTCGATGGAAAAATGGCATCATTGCTTTTCTGCACAGGCCAAATCATAAACCCCTAGCACCAAGACAATGCCTAGTTCTTCAAAGAAGCAATTTATCTAAGAACAATATCACAAAAATGACAACAATGCCTAAAATGAAGAAAATGGTGTCATTGATTCGCCAAATATTGTGGAAATAGCCCAAGAGCTTGCTTTAAGGTACAAAACAAAGCCCCAGTTATGCCATACGGACAAAGCAAGCTAGCTAGCTTCACTTGGGAGCTTTGCTCAACAATTGCTTCTTCAGGACATCCATAACCGACCCAAAATCCGCCTTCACTTGCACCGGAGGATTAGCATACGGCAAGCCATGTCCTTTATATCATTGGAGTGATAGTCGATCTTTGATTGCGTGAACTTCAGCCCGTGAGCTGTACTGACCACAACAGTCTTATCCGTAGGACCAATAACACCACTCTTCCCAAGCTTAATCAGAGCAGTTAACGCAACGCCGGTATGAGGACAAATAAACATCCCAGTTGAATCGGCTTGTGCCATTAGCATCCATCAACTCCTCTTCTGTTGCTTCCTCAACAATGCCATTAGAATTCTTCAAAGCATAAACTGCCCTATCAATCGACACGGGGTCCCGATCTGTATAGCTGAAGCAAAGTTGTACTTGCTTTAACCGCCTTAAAATCAGTCCAACCCGATTTATAATACAAATAGAGCGGATTCGCATTGGCAGCTTGGGCACATACCAGCCTAGGAATCCTATCAACCAGTCCCAACTCCTTACACATGTAAAAAACCCCTTTGTAAAAAGCAAAAATATTCCCCAAGTTTCCACCGGAACAATGACCCAGTCGGGCACTTCCCAATCGAACTGCTGCAAGATCTCGATTGCAGCAGTTTTCTGCCCTTCCAACCTCAAGCTATTCAATGAATTCGCCAAGTAGATGGGTAACTCAGCCGTAACTTCCCTAATCAACTGCATACAACCATCGAAATCTGTATCGATGCTCAAACACAAAAGCCCCATTGGCAATGGGCTGAACCAACTGAGCAATGGAGATCTTATTTGCGGTAAGAAAACAATGGAAGGGATACCAGCGGAGGCACAATAAGCTGAAAGGGCGGCAGAGGTATCCCAGTGGAAGCACAGCCTACACCGACAAGAGGCTTACCCAATTTCCTCAACCTATTAACTTGAGAAACTAAAACAGTCATACCCAAATCCTTAAAACTACCAGTATGACTAATCCCGCAATGTTTTACCCACAAATCATTCATGCCTAGAAACTCTTTGCCAAAACGCTCAGCCCAAAAAAGATTGGAGTTACCCTCGAAAGCCGACACAATATCATCGCTGTCGATTTCGGGCAGTACCCATTCCTTTTTGACCAAACGCCAGAACCATAAGGCCAAGTGGTCTTACCAATACGCGAATCGAATAAGTTACGCAGTATGACCATCGTAGTTCTTTAAAGCGTTGAAATCGTGCTGGACGTCAAGGAGGCCACCGGACTGGGAACGATAAACGATTTCGTCGAGGGAATAGGACTCGGTGGACGACGGGTCGGCATTGAAGGGCACGTACTTGGCTGAGAAATGATGGGTGTGTGTTAATGGATGAAGACGAGCTTCTTGGCGGATGTTTTGGTCGGCTGGACGGCGGTGTTTTGAGGGTGGCGGAGAAGGAGGGGATGGAGGTTCGGAGGAGGAGCATTTGATGGAGAGAGAAGCAATGTGGGATTTGGGTTTGGGTTTGGGTTTGGTGGAAGTGGTGGTGAAATGGGTGTGGAAGAGAGAGGAGGAAGAAGACGCCGCCATTGGGGACGCAGAGAGAGAGAGAGACGGCGGAGGAACGGGGGAAGGTAGAGAGAGAGAGAGAAAGAGAGGGTTTTTCGGTTTTTATTGAGGAAGAGAGAGATAGAGATCGCGTTGCATGTCTTTTGTGTTTTTCTCCGAGGATTTTTTTTTTTTTTTTCCCTTGACTCGGAAGATTGGTTTTATATTGGGATGCAATGGAGGCGGGATTAGAATTGGTTTCACTAAATGTAAACTATTATATTTATTATTTTTTAAAGTTTGAGAAAATTTTCTAAAATTTTTAAAATGTAATCTGTGATTTGTCCTATAAAATTAAAGCTAACCTAAAACTCGACGGAGACATCTGCAGATGGATGCCCAAATCTTTCCAATAAATATTTTCTTTTTGTGAATGCTTTTACAATCCGGAAATTAGATCCATGGAATTTTATCTACCGGCAGGGCATACGAGTCAGAGTA
Organism: Lumnitzera racemosa; assembly: GCA_024138005.1. Taxonomy (NCBI): domain Eukaryota; kingdom Viridiplantae; phylum Streptophyta; class Magnoliopsida; order Myrtales; family Combretaceae; genus Lumnitzera; species Lumnitzera racemosa. Next base: position 44,474 of record JAMXBC010000064.1, on the reverse strand, counting down.
AGGTGCTTCTCTCCCTATGTGTGTCTTTCTTTGCTTTAAAGAATCTTAGTTCTCTCAAAGGAGCATTAATTAATTTTTTGCTTTCTCACCCCTCCATTTCCAAGAGGGGCGCCCTAAAAAACAGTTGTCCGTTGTCTTTAAGCTTGTGTGTCTGCATTCATTCCCTTTTCTGTCCTTTCCTCCTAGCAATTCATTGGAGAATCGGTCAAGAAGCCCACTTTATGAAATCTCTAAGAGAAAAAAAAAAAAGTATAATGCTTTATTTATCACAAGTGGAGATGAATACTATATGATAGCGGTAGGAAATTATTTGGCGCTGAATCAGGTATTCAAGAAGAGCAAGTTGTTCCAGCTTGATATTGTTAAGAATTCCTGACTATTGCATGAGAACAGGTTCATCTTCGAAGTCTTTTTCCTTTTCAATATTTTTCTATTGTAGCTTCTCTCATTCCTTTTATATAGCATAATGATGCGAATCGAGCTTTAATTGAGTTCGAATATGCAATGTCAAGCAGTTCCACTTTATAGGTCCGAAAAGTGCATTGTTAGAACTGGATTGGAAGGCCAAGCGGCTCTAGATTTAGGGGTTATCGCTATAGCGAACACGAGGAAAAGATCATTTATACCAATACTAACAAGATCATTTTATTGGGCAATGGAGATACTCTAAGCATTCCATTTGTTATGTATCAGCGTTCCAAAGAAAATACTTTAATGCATCAAAACCCCCAGGTTCGATAGGGTAAATGCATTAAAAAGGGACAAATTTTAGCGGATGGTGTCACTACAGTTAGTTTCGTCTGCTCGCTTGGAGTTTAGGACAATAAACATCAGATAACCTTAAGGAAAGATGATGAGACTGAACACAAAGCCAATCAATGGGATGAGATGGGAGTCAAATTCAACATAGATAATCGGATTCGAGCAAAGAGCAGATGAAGAAAGCCAGAGTCATATATGCGAAGAGTTAACATATCAGGATCCACCAAGAAAGGGGGTTGGTAAGGAAAGATGGGAGGTGATTGAGAGATCACAAGCCTATTCCACTTGTAAAAAACCTTGATTTTTTTAATTAAGAAAATGCTAATGAAAGTAATGAAACGTATAAAAAAATAAATAATTGCAATAACTTTACAAAAATAATTATGAAAATTTATGCGACATTCACAAATTATAATGTACCTTCAGTTATAATAACTAAAAGTATAACTGCTAGCTGGTTTTTCAATTAAGAAACCGACACACTTATCCATTCCAAAATCTACATTTTCATAAAACCTTAGTCTAAAATAAAAAATAAAATGAACAGATGTTGCAAACAAACAACTATGACTTAATATTTATCTTTAAAATATATAACAATATATTTAAAGGAACAAAATCTATTACTCAAAGGACTTATAATACTTCAAAATTCCCCAACAGTATACTCTATTATCTTAACATCTCCAAATCATAATATCGTATTAATAGTCCTCTATAATCAAACGAAATACCACAATAATGTTTTATGATAAACAAAATAGGAAAAACAAGATACCATACTAGAAATAAGGGTATTCTTGTTTTTATTTTAAGCAATAATAATCAAATCAATATTTATATTATTTTTTATTTATTTTTCCTTAGTTGAGTTTTCTATCTGATTTTTTTTTTAAATCGCATAATTTGACTTTAATCACTATTAGGTTCTAAATCACTTTCCAGAACTTGATCCTAAACCATATAGGATTTTTTAATGGGTCAAAGAGTTTGGTATCTTATTATAACTTACTCAGTTACATTTATATGTTTTTTTTACATGACTTCTTGATACATCAGGGTAATTTCCTTCTTTTCTTTTTTCTTTTTTCTTTTATGTTTTCTCTAGAAATGTTGAGTTTTATTAGTTTCAACATTTACCTGTTTTTTCTTTTTTCAACTTTAACGTTTGTTAATTTTTCATTTGCTCACAATAACTAATTTAATAAAGTAACGATATTAAGTACATATAACTATACATGTAATATAAAACATAATCAAAAAATTTTGGAGAATTACAGCACATAAAACTATAATTATGTAATGTAAAACATAATAAAAAATTTGAGAGAATTATAAGTAGGAAGATAAATGTTTGAAGGTAAGTTCATTTAAAGGATTAATTTTAGGAAGTTAAAATAAATAATAAACATTTTAATTAGTAAGCTAAATAAGGATGTCATAACGAGGTTATTCCATGCTTATGTGGCAAATAACGGCATAAGTTTGGACATTGATGTAGAATTTAGAGACACATGTGATCTGACATGAGTATCTGAATTTTGAAAGAAAAAAAAAAAGGATAAAAATGGCTAGCCCAAAATGAAGAAAAAAGAAACATAAATCATAAATTGTTTAAGAATAACAATTGAATTATCAAACATTATAACATATGGAATACAAACAACGTTGAAAATGGAAACCTAAATGCAAGTGAAATCCTAATCTACGAAGAAACAATTGAAACATCAATCAAAACTTACCCAAAATCATATGTCGAATTACAACATCAAAGAGCATTTCAATCTCTAATAAGTTTTCTCCCATTTTCCCTTTCAGTATTTCTCCATGTCAAATCCACTCTTATTTGATCGTATCATCCAAGTTTTTCTCCACATCTATGCACCGAGGACAATTAAAAATATAATTCTGATGTCTTTGTTAAACAGTTTTTACTGTGCTTTACATATGTTCAATGGAATGCCTAAATGGTATAATGCTCAAATATTTTTAGTTAATTAATTTGCAAGAATATTGAACTTCCACTTCACTAGGTTTGTTATGTTCCCAAATTCCTTCTACGTTATGAAACCTTTTTAATAAGGCTTAAAAGAGTAAGAAAAATGGGTAAATTTTTTTTATTAAAGCTAATGTCCTTTTTCTGGTAGTAATATTGCAGATAGTCTATCAAGATTCACGTTAGGCAAAAACTATCAAAAACTATCTAAAGGGAAAAGGAGGTTGTAGATCACTTAAATCGTATTTTCCTCTTTTTTAAAAAAAAAATTAAAAATGGTATGTAGAATTTATGTGATACTAATTTATGAAAATAAGTTTATAGCTTTGGAAGAAACCTCTTATATACATTGATTATTTTCCCATTATCATTTTTTGCAGTATTGCAAGCATCATTTGCTTGAAAGGACTTGCGAATCTAATGTAGATGGAGGAATTGCATGCTAGAAGAGGTAGGCAGATCTTGCATCACCCGATGTAAGACCATGTAACGCCCTACCTTTTAGGTATTTACTTTAAATTTTTTTTTTTCAAACTTTTGGTACTTAAAGGCGGTTCATTATTGCCATCCTTGGATTAAGGAAAAGGAAAAACTTATATTCAACCTGCTGTTTTATTCATAATAACCACTTCTAAATCATTTTCCCCTTCAATACGTAAACAATAGCGAACCTTTACATTAGCAACTATACTCAGAGTATTATAGTTACATACTTCTTACAAACATAGTAACCTTTTTTTTAAAAACACGTTTTTTTGGCTACCCTGACCATATTAACCTTCAGTGAAGTAACACCCACCACTTCTAAAATGCTATCTTCCGGTACTAAGCTATATCTTGTAATCAACAATTCTCTCAAGAGCTCATCTTTAGCTAGAGTTTTGAAGTTTCTTATCGCTCTAATTCTTTTGTCCATTCAATTTCCATAACTTTAGGTAGAGAAAAATTTTTCTCCTCACTATTGTGGCTAAATGAGAGTAGATAAACACCAATAACAAACATGACAAAATAGGCATATTATTAAAGTAGTTAGTCCAATTATGTTAACTTATAGTTCTCCAACTAAACTAGGCCCAAAAGTGACAAGTGCGTACTATACTTATGTACGTGACATGCATCGGTATCGATATTCTTAGCTCAAACAAAAAACTCATCGATTTAGTCGATTAAAATCCCAGCATCCAGATAATATCTCCGGGAACTTAGCAAATATTTCAGTCTAGTAAATTACGAAGCGCGGTTAAAGTTTTAGTCAATGCAAAAATATATGCAGAAAATCCCAACTTTGTAAAAATTATCCTAGTAAAGTCATAAGTTTCATAAAGCTAACCCGTAGGTCCTTTTTGTGTCATGCCATGAATATATCGACTAGTTTTCAATCAATATCAAGTATAACAATAAAGTTAATCATGTTTCATTCTACCTTTATTTTGAGTTATGAATTTGCTTTTAAATTAGCTTATGAATCAGACACTTATTATAGCACAAGTTTCTTAAGATTTGACTCACAATCTGGTCTAGGATATACCACATAACATATTACCAGCATTATACTCACAAAGCAGATGCATCACCAAATATTTACACAGCAAATCGAAGCAAACTTTCTCATTAGGTATTAAGCCAACCTTTACTCAATATCTTTGTCAATTCTAAGATCTCAGTATTGGGTTCACTTAAGTGAACGCTTTAGGAGGCAAGGTTAGTCCCTAAATCTTTTCTTGGTTAATACAGATTTCAGTAAATGTTACATAAGCATTTATCAACATACAACATAGAAACTAAGTTAGTATCAGCTCATCATTCAGTCTACAATAGTTATAACAAAAAACATAACTCGCTAAGTAATACATCAATTCGTAGCCATATTTAGCCAAGCTAAACATCACAAAGCATATAAAGTTAGGAGTAACATAAGTTTACTTGAAGCACATACACAATATCCACTTATTTAGCTAGTGGTACATTCCTAAACTTACTCGTTAATGTAAGCTTCTTCTTCTACGAATTCATCTAACAAGAGTAAGTATTTTTAAGGTCGATTACAAGTCATGTATATATATTTCAACTTAGCATTCACTTTTAGGTTGTTAGTTCACTTTAGGCTAGTTTTGATTTATTATCTGATTTGATTCTGATTTAGATTCTAAATAACTTTTTATTATTCTTTGATGCAACCTACTTCAAAATTCTTAGTTAGGTACCTATTACTTATATCCTCAGTTTATTAGCTAAAATCTCCAGTATTATACCTAACTTTGTTATCTATATTCAACTTACACAAAATACCTAACCTAAGTATAGTAGTTTGTAATTCATATTCTGAATTAGGTTCCAACTCGCCTAGAATATCATATCTACTTATCCAATTTCCACTTTTCAAATAAATCAACCTACAATCATTATAAACTACTCCATTTACAATAGCAGCCAGAACTCTCTCGTACTACATCGCCAATCATACCAAATTTACCCTTTATCAACATTTTAAAGCGAAATATGTATAAAGGCTAGGAAAATATATAATACTTTAGTATCCAACTCTATTAAAGCTACAAAAAAATATATTATATTCAGTAAATTATGATTGTTATATTTTGGTTATGAAAAATATTAAAATAGTGTCACATATAATATTTCTTGAAATATCGATTTTAGATCCGATTTTGCTAAAAATTAACTCAAATTAAGTAAATGATCGAATAAAGTTAGAAGATTTGATTCGAATATTTCCAAAATCATAACTAAGCTCATAGATCATTACAAAACAGATTCATTAAGAAATGTTACTAAAAACCCAATATTCCTTTAACTTGAAAAACATGGAGATTATGTAAAATAAATTTAATAAATTATATACATACAGTTTATCAAAATTATTTTTATATAAATTAGATATATCATATGAGGAATATACGCACCAAAAATGAGCTCAAAGCAACATCATTTACTATTTTTAAAAAATCATACAAAATTCATTGAAATTTAGACATATTTCTTAAGGAACCTATATAAACACTTTTAAATTAGAAGTTCTAGGTTGATATTATGATTTTACATGCAAAAATACTAAGGGAAACCAAATTTCATAATTTTTTAATATTGTTTGATATTTTTATTAAAAATAGGAACTTATAAGCAAAATTCATGTGTTTTTGGTTCTCCGGTCATCGACGCTCTCGAAAACCTCTATCCTAGTGTCAGACTTCAACCCACAAATGATCACCATGTCAATCTTCTATGGTATGCTTTCTAATTTTATACTATATTTTCCCTTATTTTTCATAATATTTTCTCTATTTTTTGTTGTCTATCAAATCTAAGCTTTCGAGAGCATTCTTCCTTATTTCAAGATTCCAAATGAGTGTGCCTTAGTCTTTTTATAGTTGACTTGTTTGGTGAAAAAGTGGAAAACAACTTTTTAAGTGTCCTTTCCTTAAATAACAAGGTGTAAAGCATGATGATTAGGCTTAGTCTTTCATGAATTTTTATATTCATGCCACACCTTGTTCCGATTGTTATAGGTGGGTTTCCCCCTTTTTTTAAAAAATTTTTAATAATTTAATGTATATTTTATCATATTTATTAATATATATATACTAAGTATATATAATGCATTTTAATATAATTACATAATTACACTACGCGCTATTTGACTTCCAAAATTATTTTTATAGGTTAAATAATTCATCTCTAAGGTCTTGTAGGCATTTAGAACTCAAATTTTTAGTTTTCGATAATTATCAAGGGTACCCAGTAAAAGTATGTTTTATTGAAATTAAATATTATACATACTTTATTTTGAAAAATTAACATTACTTATGCTCTTTTTCTAACTTTTCTAACTTTATATTAAAATTCGGTTCAATTTAGATAAAATTATTCGAATGCTCTAAATCGTTTCAAAGCCTTAATTCGTGTTAATATTGAGTAGTTAGAGTCTTGCGAAACAACTAATCTCATTTCTCAAACTTCCCTTAATAGCAATACTTTTGAGGCCCCACATGTAGTAAAAGTAGTTCATTGCTTCGACTTTCGAGTAATAGGTCGAAGATCGGGGTTTCACAACTAAGCATCATTATCCAGCGAAAACTCCATGAAAGACTTTGTGAAATATTTTTTGTGTAACTTATTTATAAATTGAAATCTTAAGAGCAATTTCCCATAACTGTCTACATCGTAGAGGTGATGGGCATCATTCATTTTTTGATGGGTAGTTTCCAACAATTCCTAATCGTGTGAGAGGTGATCTTAAAAATTTGGGAGCAATTAAGTGACTTTTTGAACTAAATATACTTGTTCCTTAAAGTGTTGATGATGTAGAAGCACAAATCTCTCTAGCAATTAGTTACCTATCATAAAGGATGAAACTAGCTCGCTTGAATGAAGTTTGAATTTAGAGAAGAGAGTTGATGATTTTGACTTTTCCTTAGGAATTTCGTAGTTGGTCTTCTTTATTGTGGCAAAGCTATGCTCATTAAGATGTGGAATGGCAATAGTGAGGAGCTTGTTGGTTTAATTGTATTAATAACTTTTGTATTAATTGTAACCCGATGATTATATGTTATTGATATTGTACCAATTATTGTAAATGTAATAACTTTTGTTTACGATGGTGAATATTAGAATGAAAAGAAGTGTTAGCATTTTCACTATTATCAGGCTCTATTTAAATTTTTTGTTGCCATTTTGTAGAAACTTGGGAAAAAAAATTTAGCAAGTGCAATTTATAGTACTTAGTCTATAATTTCGGGTAGTAGATGGAGCATGAGAACAAAAATTGTTATAATTTTATACATACTATATCTTTACGCATATTTTTGTCCTTTACTTTTGATGGTCTTACCTAAATGAGACTAATTCAATTAACAAGGTAATTAGTTGATGTTAGATTCAATTTTTTTTAGCTAAACTAGAATAAAATAAACCTAACTTTTGGTCTATCGGCTTCTTTTTTCATTAGTTTACTGGTTGGGAAATTTTCCAACGTGTTATTTGTTATATTGATTGGTACTAGGATTGTTCAAGCAAGGAGAGCTATGGGAACAAAATTTTAAGCTTGCAATGATAATAATAGGTGAATCAAAACAAGCATTCAAATTGAAAAATTATTAGGAAAAAAATTATTTCGGCATTTTTAAACTCTCATGAGTAGATTGTTTATGCTCCATATCTTAAAAAAATAATGCAATAGACAGAACCAAACTAGTTAGCTAAAGCATTTTGGAAAGTCTGACAATTCAGGAATCCAATACAAGCTCTAAAGTCTAAATTGAAAAACTTGCTAACCAAAGCTCCCCACGTTTAGGATTATTACATAAATTCTTAAGAAACCCTTTTGGAAACATATACCTTTCATTAAAAAGTTGAAGCCTCCCAAAATAGCAAAAGCAACAAGGAAAAAAGAAAAACCTAAGAAAATTTATTCCTTCGGTAAACCCTGTATCCGAAAGTGTATTTTCCATAATTATTTAATCTAAATCAACATGTGCCATCTTGGCTTTAAAAAGAATTGTCTATGAGATCGTATTCTTCAATGAACAAAAGGGACATAAAAAACTACTATAAACCTGCAATGTTATGCATCTCGCAATTTTTTTTTTTTTTCCCCAAAAAAACTTTCCACACGATTATATTATACCTAATTAGTCATCCCAATAGAAAACACTACTCCATCAATCTGTAGACTAGAAAGAAATTTTGTGCAGAAGAAAAAACACCATATATCTCAACATTAACAATAATATGTGTGATTTACAACAAATAAATAACAGCTTTGGGTGATTTTATGTAAAATGGCCAATTGATCAACACTAACCTCTGTTCTCAATGCCCAATGTCATACAGTTGGTAAGGATATTCACATATGCTATTTAAAGAGTAGAAATGCATACGATTATTTTTGTTCAACAAATTGGGTTACCTTTTCTCCAAAAAAATAAAAAAGAAAAAAGAAAAAGAAAAAAAGTGAACCTACCCATCATGATGGGCTTTGCAACATGTATTGTCTTTTAAAAAGAAAAAAAAAAGGCAACAGAAAATCCATTTCATGCGAACTATTTACTTCAACAATGTTAGCCATATGCACTTAATCAAAAAAAAAAAGAAGAGTTATTAGTCATATTACACATTTAAAATCCCCAAAAGGCCAAGAAAATAAAACAAAATAGACAATTCAATCATGCAATTCCACAAGGGTGAGGCTGTCTATCCTTGTTTATTTGCTTTCGAGGATGCATGATTCGAACTTTTCTTTAATTCTTTGACTCATTCTAATATTGTTGTAGAGCTCAAGGTGTTTGTATAAGTAGAAGTTCTTCTAACTGTTGTTTAGCCGTTAGCTGAGTTGACTTGTTGGTTAATTTGTCACTGCTTTCTTAGGTAATCACACCACTGATATGCTCATTTTGATAGGCTTCAAGGAAATCTACCTTTTTGTAGCTTGGATTCAACATAGGACTCAACATCTTACTAAAGATAATTAATAGTTGAGATGCCCTGTAGGCATTGTATCCCCCCTCAACTGCCAAGTCTACATGTGCATGTTCTCCTTACTATATCCACTACATAGATGTCATTGTTCTACTAAATTTCAAACACATTGTTACTAGCAAACTTCACTTTGCATCCCAGCTTTGATATCACACCTTTGCTAATATCTTTAGGCTTGAGGTGAATATTCACGCGCCCACTTCAAAATGGATTCTCTTTACTTCTATACATGTGTCGTCACATGGCTTCTTATGCCCTGTAGCATAGTTGTGATGGCTTTTCCTCTTAGCTAAGGAATTTTTTTATTCAAAGCCTTGACATTTTTTCTACAGCATCATAATAAACCTAGTTTAGAAATGCGCCTTTACTAATGTTTGAAATCATATAAACTTTTTAGGGTAACATGCGCAATTAGAGAATGATCTAGTCCCAAATTTCCCATATTCCTCTAAAATCTGCCATATTAGTACTCTTTGAACATGCTTACATAGCCTCCATAGCTTCTTTGCAAATACACTGATCCCCAATTTGCTTCAAGGTAATGAGACAAAAAAAAATGTTTACTCCTTAAAAAGACCCTTTTGACAGCATTAACTAACCCCTATTATGATGAATGTTGGTTATAATTTTAACAATTGCATTCAAAATAAAGACAAATTAAATATAATCATGTACCTTTGATGTTCATTAATGATGATTGTCCTTCGCCTATACTTTTAATGCCAAGTTTTATCTCTAGTAAGCTAAGAAACCAACCTAATTATCATTGTTTTCAACCAAACCATTCCCTAAGCAATGTAGAACATCCCATTGTTTGCATCTTACTAACTACACAAAAACCATTGGCCTTTGGATAGACCAATGAGGAAACACTCATCAACAGTAATGATACATCAACTCTAGCTAAAAATATCTCTCTTACATGCATAAAAACAAATGTAGATATGATTAAACTCATTTTTTGCAACTCCTTGACACTCATTAACATCAAGAACAACCATTGCATTCTTTGCCCCAACTCCTCCACATAGTCCCTAATCTTTCATATTATTTATATAATCATTTCTCTAATTGATCCAAAGCCCTCTCTTAAGTCCTTCTATTATTGCTAAGACATATTCAAACCAAGATACCTTTTTATTAATTCCTTTTAACTCCCCTTGTTCGATTCCTACAAAATAAGTCAATTGTTTCCCTAAACTCTTCAGCTAACCACTTGAATGTAAAACACTTATTATTGTAAATTGTTAGTATTCGTGCCTCTCATCATAAACTTTCACCTAAAACACACGTATTCTTTTGTTAAAGGATGTTGTGATAGTGTATTCTTTTGTTAATGGATGTTGTGATTATTCTAAGGACAAGTTTGTCCCTTTGTCAATCTCACAAACCTACGATTATTCTTTTGAGATAAACATCCCATTGATCCAATATAACCCACCCCCCCCCTAAATTGTTCAAATCATTAAATACCATCGTTTTCAGAAAACACAGGAATGCTACGGGTGCATCAAAAAATTAGGGCAGCTATGATGCATTCTCCTAGCGATGCTTAATTGATCATTATCAAACTCTCAAATCCCATAAGTCATCTTTAGACTTTGCACAATTTGTTGCATCATCATCATTGCCACCTAGATGCTCCATGACATTCAGTTCACCCTCATTAACTTAATCATCTTTTTTAGTGTTATTTTCTCCCCCAAATTGAATTTTCTTTCACTCATATACCCTTCATCATAATTGTCATTCTCACTTCTATTCACATTCACTACACTGCTTCAAGGTCATAGTCTACATTACTTTGACAATGTCATCATAAAGGGTCCTCCTGTCCTAAGATTTGTTGTTTTGACACCTCATCAACTTCAGCTGATCATGCTCAACATAAACCTCATCAACTTTTCTTTTAAAAGCAAGTCACATATAAAGTCTGCAAGACTCGTGTCATTATGAATTAGAAAATTTAAGACAGTTTATCCTAAGGGGATATTTTAAAAGGTTCTCTCAGCATCAGTTCACTCAAGCCCTCGACATATGTCTTCTAAGAGTTCAATATACGATACTCAACTAATGTGACAATGACTACTGCCAGTGTTCTACTTACATACTTAGCACTTGGGTCATCACTAATGAAAGACCCTCTATGGTTTATTACGAGATAAATTATTTTTATCAATCATTTCTTAACCTGAAAAAGGGGTTAATGTCGTAAAAAGCACACTAACTTTAACAAATTTTCAATTAACTACTTAAACTTTTTTAAATGGTCAATTTAGTGCCTAATTAAACTTTTTGTCATTGTTTATAATATTTGACCCAACTCTAATAAACATTGTTGATTATGTTAACTCTTCAACCAATACTGTTTGAACCATGTCATAAAATGTAAAATAAATATTATAATAGCCATTAAGCATCCATGTGGAATAGAAAGGGAAAAAAAAAAAATAAAATGTCTTTTAAAATAAGGAAAAAAAAGTGTGAATAAAACATAACCATGAATCCACCTATATATTTTTAATAAAAAAGGCCTAATGGAGAGAGAAACCATTGAAACCCTGAAAATTAACCCTTATAAGAGGAGATAATAAAACCTTAACTTTTTCCAAAAGAGGACCACACTAAAAGTAAAACCTTAACCAACTAGATGAAAGGGCATCTAATAGTTTATCGTGGACCAATTACTCGCTTTTAAGCTCAAGGACTCACCCATATGGTTTTATCGAGCAATCCAAGGGGAGTTGAGCTTTAGAGAACAATGCATTCTCCACTTTAACTTACCAAAACCACTCTGTTTTAACTCTTTTTGTTAAATTTAAGAGCCCCCGGATGCCCAACCCATTGCCAAAACTAAACCTATTCCAAGCTAACCTTAGAAAGGGTAATTTAAAAATTCGAAACAAATTAGGATATTTGGCTTTTTAAATTACATTCTTTCATCATAAACCCCAATAGTTTTAAAATAAAATTTAAAACAATAAACCCTAAGGAAAAACTTTATTTATTACATTTTTTAACTTGGGGCTTATTCCCTTTGTTATAAATTTTAAATTTTTCTTCATTTTTTACCTTTTAAAAAAGGCTAAAATTTAATCCCTCCCCATTTTTCAAAAATATTAACTTTTTACATTTAAAATTTTCCTATTTTAAAAACTTATTGTTCTTTTTTTAAAATTTTTTTTTGGGAATTTATTTGGTTTTGACCCCTTTTGTAATAAATTTTTATGCCCTTCTTTTAAAAAAAATTTAATAAAATTTTATAAGGTTTTAACCCACAATTTTATTTTTTTTGGCATAGGGTTGCGTAGGGAATTTAGAAAAAAAAAAAAACCCCTTAATTTAGAGAAAAATAGAACTTAAAAAAATTTAGAGAGGGATAAAAGATCCCAAAAATGGCTAAGGGATTTTTAACGTTATAAAAATTCCAGGAAAGTTGGAAAACAAATTATTAATAATTAAAATCAAAAGGGTTGGTTTGTCACCAATACTTTGAAGTAAAGGGTTAATTTTTAAGGGTTTAAGTAAGGGCTTCATGCATCGACTTGGAATAATTCTAACACTATACGCTTGAAAATATTTAAATACGGCATACAAAGTAAATGTGAGGTTCTCGTATAGTACATTAATGGATTAGATAAGAGCTTTTAAGGACTCGGTTCCCCTCAACAAAAAAGACAAGTCAAAAAGGAAAGAAGAATGTTTTAAAATTTAAAAATTTCTTCTTTTTTTTTGCTTTTACAATTAAAAAAGTATTTATATAACTCAATTAGGACAAGTTCTAGGTTGAGTAAATTAAAAAAAAGATTTTACTAAAAAAGAGAAAGTAGTAATTTACAAGGGTAAATCTGAATCAAATGGAAAGGGAATATTTTGAGGACAGTAGGATGTTAGAAAAAAATAAGGCCCCGTTAAGTTTATCCCGTGGTTTCGATGATAATTATGGGTAATGCTATTTAGTAAAGACAGTAAGTGGGGAGCCGACGTTTAGTGTTTAGGGATGGGAAAAGGGTGGTCTAATAGTTGCTTTTTCAGATCTGTTTTCAACTGTTGACTTAAAAAGTAGGGCAGCTTGGTCTTAGGGGCATGAAAAATTGGTAAGGGGAGTTCAGTGTTTGGGCCCTTAAATTGTGTATCAAAAAGAGGTTAGTTTGGCAATAGGTTAGCTTGGCAAAGGTTGGCATCTCGGGGTCTCTTTATTAGACAATAAGAGGTTAAAACAGAGTGCTTCGGAAAGTTAAAGTGGGAATGCATTGTTCTTAAAGCTAAACTCCCCTTGGATTGTCGATAAACCCCATAGGGGTGAGTCCTTGAGCTTAAAAGCAGTAAGGGGTCCCGATCCTTTTAGATCCCCTTCTATTAGTTTGGTTAAGGTTTTTTTTTAGTGTGGTCTCTTTTGGGAAAAAATTTAAGGTTTTTTTATCTCTTTATAAGGGTTTAATTTTTCAGGGTTTTCAAGGGGTTTCTCTCTCCTTGGGCCTTTTTTTTTAAAAAAAATATATGGTGGATTCATGGTTTGTTTTTATTCACATTTTTTTTTCCCTTTATTTTATAGAATTTTTTTTTTTTTTTTCCCCCTTTCTATTCCAATGGATGTTAAGTGGCTTTTATAATATTTATTTTACATTTTATGACTGTGTAAAACATGTATTGGTTGAAAGAGTTTAACTAATCTAAACAATGTTTATTGGTTAGGTCAATATTTAAAAATGAAAAATTTTAAATTAGGCCAAAATTGCCCATTTAAAAGTTTAAGTATTTAAATTAAAAATTTGTTAAATTTAGTGTGCTATTTACGAATTACCCCCTTTTTTTCAGGTTAAGAAAGATTGATAATTAATTTATCTGTAATAACCTGAGGGTCTTTCATTAGTGAGCCCCAAGTGCTAAGTATGAAGTAGAACATGGCAGTATATTGTACACATTAGTTGAGTATCGTTTATTGAACTCTTAAAAGGAATATGTCGGGGTTTAGGAACGTCTGAGAGACCTTTTATTTTCCCCCTTGGATAAACTGTCTTTTTTACAAATTTCATAATGCACGGTTTTTGCAGACTTATATGTGTTCTTAAAAAAAAATTTGATGGGTTTTTGTTGAGCAGATACTAAAGTTGAGAGGTGTCAAAAAAAACAAATCTTAGGACGGGAGGATTTTAGATGACATTGTCAAAGTGATGTAGACTAGACCTTGAAGCGTGTAGTGATGTGAATAAAGTGAGAATGACAATTATGATGAAGGGGGTATAGAGTGATGAAAGTTAAATTTGGTGGAGAAAAAAAAACAAAAGAGAGATTAATTTAAATGAGGGTGAATGAATGTCATGGGCTTGGGGTGGAAATGATGTGTGCAACAAATGTGAAAGCAAAGATGGCTTATGGGATTTGGGGTTTGATAATGATAAATTTAAGATCGCTAGGAGAATGCTCATAGCTGCCCTTTTTGATTGCCCCTTTTAGCATTCCCTGTGTTTTCGAAACGAGGTTTTAATGATGTGAACAATTTAGGGGAGGGGGTGGGTTATATTGGTCAATGGGATGTTTATCTCAAAAGAAAAATCGTAGGTTTGTGAGTTTGACTAAGGAAAAAAGTTGCCCCTTAAAATATCACAACATCCATTAAAAAAAAGATACACTATCACAACATCCTTTAAACAAAAAAATTTTGTGTGTTTTGGGTGAAAGTTTATGTAAAAAGGCACAAATACTAAAAAGTTTACAATAATAAGTGTTTACATTCAAGTGGTTTAGCGAAGAGTTTAGGGAAACAATTGATTAGTTGTGGGAAATCGAAAAAAGGGGATTTAAAAAGGGAAAATTAAAAAAGGTATCTTGGTTTGAATTGTTTAGAATATGAAGGACTTAAGAGAGGGTTTGGATCAATTAGAGATGATTTTTAAAAATGAATATGAAAGATTATGGGAACTATGGGAGGGAGTTGAGGCAAAGTAATGAAAGGGTTGTTCTTGATGTTAATGAGTGTCAAGGATTTGCAAAAAATGATTTTAAATCATTCTACTTTTGTTTTTAGCTGTAAGAGAGATATTTTGCTAGATTTATGTACTACTGTTTGATGAGTTTTTCCCTCATTGGTCTACCCAAAGGCCAATGGTTATGTGTAGTTAGTGAGATGCAAAAAATGGGATGTTCTAATTGCTTGGGCAATGGTTTTGGGTTTTGAAAACAATGATAATTAGGTTGGTTTCTTAGCTTATAGAGATAAAATTGGGCATAAAGTATAGGCGAAGGACAGATCATCATTAATAAAACATAAAAGGTAATGATTATATTTAATTTGTTTTTTTTTTGATGCAAATTGTTAAAATTATAACCAACTTTATCATAATGGGGGGTTATTTAAATGCTGTCAAAAGGATTTTTTAAGGAGTAAACTTTTTTTTGTGTTTTTACTTGAAGCAAATTGGGGTCAGTGTTTTTGCAAAGAAGTTGGAGGCTATTGAAGCATGTTAAAAGAGTACTATAGGCGTTTTTTTAGAGGGGATTATGGAAATTGGTACTGATCTTTCTTAATGCGCATGTTACCCTAAAAAGTTTATATGATTTCAAACTTAGGTAAAGGCGCTTTTAAACTAGGTCCAGTTATGATGCTGTAGAAAACATGTGCAAGGGTTTTGAATAAAAATTTCCTTGCTAAGAGGAAAACCCATCACAAACTATGTACAGGGCATAAGAAGCCTGGACGACACATGATAGAAGTAAGAGAATCCATTTTGAAGTGGGGCGGAAAATTTCCCCTCAAGCTTAAAGATATTAGCAAAGGTGTGATATCAAAGCTGGTGATGCAAAAGTGAAGTTTGCTGAAAACAATGTGTTTAAAAATTGGGAGAACAATGAATCTTGTAGTGGATATAGAAAGGAGAACTGCACTGTAGACTTTGGCAGTTGAGGGGGGGATACAATGCCTACATGGCATCTAAAAATATTAATTATTTTTTAGAAGATTTTGAGTCCTATGTTGCCCAAGCTAAAGAAGGTAGTTTTCCTTAAAAGCCTTCAAAATGAGCATATCAGGGGTGGATTCCCTAAAAAGCAGTGCAAATTAACAAAAAGTCAATCAGCAAAGGGCCCCTAAACAACTGTTAGAAGAACTTCTACTTTTTCAAACCTTTGAGTCTACAAAACTATTGGGGGAAAGAGTCAAAAAATTTTTTGAATGTTCAAATCATGCACCCTCGAAAGAAAAATAAAAAAGGAAGACAGCCTCACATTGGGAATTGATGTTTAAATTTGTCATTTTTGTTTTATTTTTTTGGGCCCTTTGGTGATTGAAATGTGGTATATGATAATAACTCTTTTTTTTTTTTTTTGTTTAAAGGGGCATATGGCTACATTTTGAAGTAAATAGTTGCATGAAAGGATTTTTGTTGTTTTTTTTTTTGTTTTTAATGCTACATGTTGAAAACCCCATCAGTGTGGGTAGGTTCACTTTTTCTTTTTTTTTCTTTCTTTTTTTATTTTTTTTTGGAAAAAAAGGTAACCCCAATTTTTTGAAAAAAAAAATAATCGTATTTTTTCTACTCTTTAAATAGCTATGTGAATATCCTTACCAACTGTATGACTTGGCATGAGAACAGGGTTTAGGGTGATAAATTTGGCCCATATTACTTTTAAAATCAGCCAAGCTGTTATTTATTTTTTGTAAATCACACATATTTTTGTAATGTTGAGATATATGGTGTTTTTTCTTCTGCACAAAATTTTTTTCTGTCTCAGTTTGATGGAGTAGTTTTTTCTATTGGGTAAAACAAATTAGGTAAATATAATCGTTGGGAAAGACTTTTGGGGGGAAAAAAAAAAAAAAAAAAAAATTGCGAGATGCTAAATTGCGGTTTATAGTGTTTTTTGTCCCTTTTGTTTTTGAAGAATCGATTCTAGACAATTTTCTTTTTTAAACCAAGGGGCAATGTTGATTTGATTAAATAATTATGGAAAACACTTTCGGATACAGGGTTTACCGAAGAAAAAAAATTTTCTTATGTGTTCATTTTCCTTGTTCATTTTGTATTTTGAGGCTTCAACTTTTTAATGAAAAGGTATTGTTTAAAAAGGGTTTCTTAAGATTTATGTAATAACCTATCGGGGGGGGGAAAAGTTTTTGGTTAGAAGTTTGTCAATTTAGATTTAAGCTTGTATTGGATTCCTGTTTGTCAGATTTTCCCAAAAATGCTTTAGCTAATGTTTGGTTCTGTCTATTGCTTTATCTTTTAAGTATGGAGCAAAAACCTCTAAATGAGATTTAAAAAGCAAAAAAAAATTTTTTTCCCTAATAATTTTTCAATTTGAAGCTTGTTTTGATTCCCTATTTTATCTTTGCAGTTTAAAATTTTTGTTCCCATAGCTCTCTTGCTTGAACAAATCCTAGTACCAATCAATATAAAAAAATAAAAACCCTTGGAATACCCAACCCTGTAAACTAAAGAAAAAAGAAGCGTAGACCCAAAAGTTAGGTTTTTTTTATTCTAGTTTAGCTAAAAAAAATTGAATTAGACATAATAATTTACCCTTGTTAAATTGAATTGTCTCATTCATGGGAAGACCATCAAAAATATGGACAAAAAATATGCGTTAAAGATTAGTATGTATAAATTTTTAAAAATTTTGTTCTCAGCTCCATTATACCCCCAAATTATAGACAAAATTTCTATAAATTGCCTTGCTAAAAATTTTTTTTTCCCCGTTTTTCGAAAAAGGGAAAAAAAATTAAGTAGAGCCTGTAATAGTGAAAATGTAACACTTCTTTTTTATTTAATATTCACCCTCTAAAAAAAAAGTTTTTACTTTACAATAAAATTTGGTACAATATCAAAAATATATAAACATCGGGTTTTCAATTTAAAACAAAAATTTTAAAAAAATTAATACCAACAAGTCCCCACTATTGCCATTCCACATTTTTTAATGAGCATAGCTTTGCCCCAAAAAGAAACTAACTACGAAATTCCTAAAAAATAAGTCAAAAAAATCATCTTCTTCTTTCTTAACTTCAAATTCTATTTAAGCGAGCTAGTTTATCCTTATGATAGGTAAATAGATTGCTAGGGATTTGGTTCTACATCATCAAACTTGAAGGAACAAATTTTATTGAGTTCAATAAGTCACTTTTAAATTTTCCCAAATTTTAAATCACCTTCACACGTTAGGTATTGTTGGATCTAACCCCCAAAGAATGAATGATGCCCATCACCCCTTTGAGTAGCAGTTATGGAACTTGCTCTTAAGATTTCAATTATAAATAAGTTCACAAAAAAAAATTTCACCCGTTTTCTGGAAATTTTCGTGGATAATGATGCTTGTTGGAAAACCCGATCTTCGACCATTATCGAAAATCGAAGAAGAACTACTTTTACTACATGTGAGGCCTCAAAAGTATTGTATTAGGGGAAGTTTTAGAAATGAGTTTTTTTGTTTCGCAAGACTCTAATACCAATATTTAAACGAATTAAGGCGTTTGAAAAGATTGAGCATTCATTTTTTTTTTTAAATTTAAACCAATTTTAAAATTAAATTAGAAAAAAAATTAGAAAAAAAAGGGAAAATAATGTTAATTTTTTAAAAAAAAGTATGTTTAAAATTTAATTTCAATAAAAAAATACTTTTACTGGGTCCTTGATAATTACGAAAAACTAAAAAATTTTAGTTTTAAATGCCACAAGGGCCTTAGAGATGAATTATTTTCCTATAAAAAAAATTTTGGAAGTCAATAGCGGTAGTGTAATTTTGTAATTTTTTATTGCATTATATATACTTAGTATATTATATTAATAAATTTTGATAAAATTACATTAAAATTTTAAAAAATTTTTTAAAAAAAGGGGAAACCCCCCTATAACAAACGGAACAGGTGTGGCATGAATATAAAAACATGAAAGATAAGCCTAAACATCATGCTTTCACCTTGTTATTTAAAGGAAAAGGCACTTAAAAAAGTTGTTTTCCACTTTTTTACCCAAAAAAGTCAACTTAAAAGATAAGGCACACTCATTGGAATCTTGAAATAAGGAAAAATTCTCGAAAGCTTAGATTTGATAGACAAAAAAAAAAGGAAAATATTATGAAAAAAGGGAAAAATTTTAGTTAAAATTAGAAAGCATTTCCATATGAAGATTGACATGGTGTATTTGGGGTTTTAAATCTGACACTAGGATAGGGTTTTCGGGCGTCGATGACCGGAGAACCAAAAAACACATGAATTTGCTTTTAAGTTCCTATTTTTAATAAAAATATCAAACAATATAAAAAAATTATGAAATTTGGTTTCCCTTGTATTTTTGCATGTAAAATTTTATTAAAATCAAAACCCGAATTTAATTTAGAAATGTTTTTAAAAGGTTCCTTAAGAATTTTTGTCTAATTTCAATGAATTTTGTATGATTTTTAAAAATAGTAAATGATGTTGCTTTTTGGTCATTTTTGGTGCGATTTCTCTAGATATATTAATTTATATAAAAAAAATTTTTTATAAACTGTTGTATATAATTTATTAAATTTTTTTACTAAATTTCCTGTTTTTCAAGTTAAAGGATTTGGGTTTTTAGTAACATTTCTTAAAGAATCGTTTTGTAAAGATTATGGAGCTTTTATGATTTTTGGAAATATTCGAATCAAATCTTTAACTTTATTCGATCATTTTTTAATTTGGTTATTTTTAGCAAAAAACGGATCAAAATCGATTTTAAGAAAATTATATGTGACCTATTTTAATTTTTTCATAACCAAATATAACAATCATAATTTCTGAATATAATATATTTTTTTGTAGCTTTAAAAGGTTGGATATAAAGTATTTTATTTTCTAGCCTTTATCATATTTCGTTAATTGTTTATAAAGGGTTAAAATTTTGGGAAAGATTGGCGATTTAGTACGAGAGATTTGGTCTATTGTAAAAGGAGGTTTTTTAATGATGTAGGGTTTATTTATTTGAAAAGTGAAAAATTTGGAAAATGATTGATTTTCTGGAGAGTTGGGAACCCAATTAGAAATGAAATTTCAAAAAAACTATACTTAGGTTAGGTATTTTTTGTAAGTTTAAAAATAGTAACAAAGTTGGTAAAACTGGAGATTTTACTAAAAAAAACTGAGGATATAAGTTAATAGGTACCCAACTAAAATTTTGAAGTGGTTGATCAAAGAATAAAAAAAAAAGTTATTTTAGAATCTAAATCAGAATCAAATCAGATAATAAATCAAAACTAGCCTTAAAATGAAAAATAAAAACCTAAAAGTAATGCTAAGTTGAAAATATATACATGACTTGTAATCGACCTTAAAAATACTTCCTTTTTAGATGAATTCTTTGAAGAAGAAGCTTACATTAAAGAGTAAGTTTGGAATGTACCATAGTAAATAAGTGGAATTTGTATGTGCTTCAAGTAAACTTTGTTACTCCAATTTATAGCTTTGTGATGTTTAGCTTGGCTAAATATGGTACGAATTTATGGATTACTTAGCGAGTTATGTTTTTTGTTTAACTTTGTAGACTGAAGATGAGCTGATTTATCTTTTTTTTCTATGTTTTATGTTGATAAAGCTTATGTAACATTTATGAAATTGTATTACCAAAAAAAAGATTTTTGGGATAACCTTGCCCCCTAAAACGTTCACTTAAATGAACCCCAAACTGAGTTTTGAAATTGCAAAAATATTGAGTAAAGGTTGGCTTAAACCTAATGAGAAAGTTTGCTTCGATTTGCTGTTAAATATTTGGTGATGCTCTGCTTTGTGAGATAATGCTGGTAAAATGTTAGTGGTATATCCTGACCAGTTGTAGTCAAATTTAAGAAAACTTGTGCTATAATAATGTCTGGGGTTTATAAGCTAATTTAAAAACAAAATTTTAAATCAAAATTTAAAAGGGAGAATGAAACTGATTTAAATTTTTTGTTTTACTTGATATTGATTGAAACTAGTCGATATATTCATGGATGACACAAAAAGGACCCCACGGGTTAGCTTTATGAAATTAGACTTTACTGGGTAAGTTTTTCAAAGTTGGGGTTTCGTTAATATAGTTTTGCATTTACTAAAAATTTTAACCGCGCTTCGTAATTTTACTAGATGAAATATTTTCTAAGTTCCCCGGGTATTATTGGATCTCGGATTTTAATCGACTAAAACGGGTGAGTTTTTTGTTTTTAGCTAAAAATTCGATACCGATGCATGTCACGTACTAAGTATAGTACGCACTTGTCACATTTGTAGTTTAGTTGGGGGAAAATATAAGTTTAAAATAATTGGACTAATACTTTAAAATTGCCTATTTTGTCATGTTTGTTATTGTGTGTTTATCTATCTCATTTAGCTCACAATAGGTGAGGAGATAAATTTCTCTATCCTCAAGTTATGGAAAGAATGGCAAAAGAATTTGAGCGATAAGAAACTTCAAAACTCTAGCTAAAAATGAGCTCTTGAGAGAAGTTGTTTATTACAAAATATAGCTTGAGACCGGAAGATAGCATTTTAGGAAAGTGGTGGGTGTTCTTCACGAAGGTTTAAATGGTCATGGTAGCCCAAAAAAAAGGTATTTTAAAAAAGAGTTTTATGTTGTAAGAAAATTGTAATATTACTTGAGTATAGTTTGCTAAAGTAAAAGGTTTTGTATTTTTTATCGTATTTAATGGGAAAGATTTTGAAGTGGTTATTTATGGAAAAAACAGCAGGTTTTTATATAAATTTTGGGCCCTTTTCCTTAACCAAGGATGGCAATAATGAACCCCCTTCAAGTACCAAAAGTTTGAAAAAAAAAAAAATTTTAAAAAATACTAAAAAGGGGGCGTTTTCATGGGTTTTCTCGGGTTGAGCAAAATTCTTGCCTAGCCTTCTTTAGCAGCAATTCCTCCATTAATTTAAATTTGCAAGTCCTTTTAAGCAAATGATGCTTGCAATATGCAAAAAATGTAATGGGAAAATAATAATTATATAATGAGGGTTTTTCCAAACTAAAATTTTTTTCTTTTTAAATTTTGTATACATAATATTCTACATACCCCTTTTTTTTTTTTTTTTAAAAAAAAAATTCCCCTTTTTTTAATGATTACAACCTCCTTTCCCCCTTTGATAGTTTTGATAGTTTTTGCCATCGGTGAAATTTTATAGACTTCTGCAAAATTACTACCCGAAAGAGGACTTAGCTTAATAAAAAAAATTTACCCTTTTCTTTCTCTTATAAGCCTTTTAAAATGGTTTCAAACGTAGAAGGAATTTTGGGACATAACAACCTGTGGGAAGTGGAAGTTCAATATTCTTGCAAATTAATTAAATAAAAAAAATTTGAGATTATACCCTTTAGGGATTCCTTGAAAATATGTAAAAAAACAGTAAAAACTGTTAACAAAGACATCAGAATTATTTTTTTATTGTCCCCGGTGCATAGTGTGGAGAAAAAACTTGGATGGGGTACGATCAAATAAGAGTGGATTTTGACATGGAGAAATACTGAAAGGGAAAATGGGGAAAATTATTAGAGATTGAAATGCTCTTTGTGTTGTAAATTTGCATATGTTTTGGGTAAGTTTTGATTGATGTTTAATTTTTCTTCGTTGATTTGGTTTCACTTGCATTTGGTTTCCTTTTCAAAAGTTTTTTTGTATTCCCTGTTATTTGTTTTTTTTAATTCATTTTTATTCTTAAAAAATTTTTTTAGTTTTTTTTTTTTATTTTGGGCTGCCTTTTTTCCTTTTTTTTTTCTTTCTTGTCTCTGCGGTTGGTCCAAATTTATCAAGGGGCCAAAATTTGCCGTTTTTGCCACTAAGAGGGGTATCGTTTGTTTTTTGGGTTTTTAAAAGTTTTTTTTTTATTTTTTCCTAAAATTTTCCTTTTTTTCTCCATTTTTTTATTTTTTCCTAAATTTTTTATTAGTTTTCATTACATATTTTAGTTTTATGTGCTGTAATTCTCAAAATTTTTTGATTTTGTTTTTATTACATGTATAGTTATTGTACTTAATATCGTTACTTTTTTAAATTAGTTATTGTGAGCAAATGAAAAATTAACAAAGTTAAAGTTTAAAAAAAAAAAAAAAAAAGGTAAATGTTGAACTAAAAAAACTCAAAATTTTAGAGAAAACAAAAGAAAAAAGGAAAAAAGAAAAGAAGGAAAAATTTCCCTGAGTATCAAAAAGTTGTAAAAAAAACATATAAATGTAATGGTAAGTTATAATAAGATACCCAAACTTTTGACCCATTAAAAAATCCTATTGGTTTGGGTCAAATTCGGAAAGTGATTTTGAACCTAATAGTGATTTAAAGTCAAATTATGCGATTTAAAAAAAAAAAGAAAGAAAAATCAAAAAAAGGAAAAAAAAAAAAAAAATAATTAAATTTGTTTATTATTATTGCTTAAAAAAAAACAAGAATCCCTTTTTTTCTAGTATGGTTCTTGTTTTTCCCATTTTGTTTTTCATAAAAAATATTGTGGGATTTTGTTTTATTATAGAGGACTATTAATACGTATTTTGATTTGGGGGATGTTAGATAATGAGTTACTGTTGGGGAATTTTTTAAAAAATTTAGAGTCCTTTGAGTAAAAGATTTTTTTTCCTTTTAAATATTTTATTATTTTTTAAAGATAAATATTAAGTTAGTTTTTTGTTTGAAACATCTGTTTCATTTTATTTTTTATTTTAGACTAAAGGGTTTTTTGAAAAGTTGATTTTGGAATGGTAAGTGTGCGGTTTCTTAATTGAAAAACCAGAGCAGTTAACTTTTAGTTATTATAAAGAAAAGGGACTTTTTTTTGTGAATGTCGCTAAATTTTCATAATTTTTTTGTAAAGTTATTGCAATTTTTATTTTTTTATGTTTCTTACTTTCATTAGCATTTTTTAATTAAAAAAAAACAAATTTTTTTTCAAGTGGAATAGGCTTGTGATCTCCAAATACCCCCCATCTTTTCCCTTTCCAACCCCCTTCTTGGTGGTCCGATTGGGTTAAATCTTGATATATGCTTGGCTTTCTTCATTTGCTCTTTGCTCGAATCCCTTATCTAGTTGGGAATTTTACTCCCCTCCATCCCCTTGTGGGTTTGTGTTCAGGGAAACATTTTTTTTAAGGTTTCGATGTTTATTGTCCCAAACCCTCAACGAGCAGACGAAAAACTAACTGTAGTGACACCCTCGTAAAAATTTTTCC
Organism: Lumnitzera racemosa; assembly: GCA_024138005.1. Lineage (NCBI taxonomy): Eukaryota > Viridiplantae > Streptophyta > Magnoliopsida > Myrtales > Combretaceae > Lumnitzera > Lumnitzera racemosa. Next base: position 20,081 of record JAMXBC010000064.1, on the reverse strand, counting down.
CTTTTTTAATGCTTTACCCACGAACCTGGGGGTTTTGAAGATTAAAATATTTCTTTGGAAACCCGTACATAAAAATGGGAAAGCTTTGGTTCTCCATTGCCCCAAAAAAGTCTTGTTAGTATTGGTTAAATGATCTTTTCCCCCGTGTTGGCTATAGCGATAACCCCTAAATTGAGCCGCTTGGGCCCTTCAATCAGTTTAACAATGCACTTTTCGGACCATAAAGTGGAAATGCTTTACATTGCTATTCGAAATCAATTAAAGCTCATTCGATCTTATGCTATTAAAAAAAGGAATGAGAGAAAATCAATAGAAAAATATTGAAAAAAGGAAAAAAAACTTCAAGTGCCTGTTCTCATGCAAAAAGTCAGGAATTTTAAAAATATAAGCTGGAACAATTGTTTCTTGAATATCCTATTTAGCGCAAAATAATTTCCTACCGCTATCTAAGTATTTTTCTCCACTTGGTGATAAAAAAAAAGATTTTAATTTTTTTTTTTTTTTCTTAGAGATTTATAAAGTGGGCTTTTTTGACCGATTCCCAATGAAATTTTTAGGAGGAAAAAAGGGCAGAAAAGGGAATGAATGCAGACACACAAGCTAAAGACAAAGGACAAATGTTTTTTAGGGCGCCCCCCTTGGGAAAAGGAGGGGGGAGAAAGAAAAAAAATTTTTTTAATGCTCCCTTTTAGAGAACTAAGATTCTTTAAAGCAAAGAAAGCACAATGGGAGAGAAGCATTACTCTGCTCGTTTGCCCTGCCGGGAGTAAAAAAATTTATGGATCTAATTTTGGATTTTAAAAGCATTCACAAAAAGAAAATATTTATTGGGGAAAAATTTGGGCATCCATCTGCGTGTCTCCCTCGGTTTTAGGTTACTTTAATTTTATAGGACAAAAACAAGATTACATTTTAAAAATTTTAGAAAATTTTTTTAAACTTTAAAAAAAAATAAATTAATAGTTTACATTGTGAAACCAATTCTAATCCCCCCCATTGAAACCCCAAAATAAAACCAATCTTTCCCATCAAGGGAAAAAAAAAAAAAAAAAAAACCCCGGAGAAAAAAAACAAAAGCATGCACGCGTTCTATCTCTCTCTTCCTCAATAAAAAAGAAAAAACCCCTTTTTTCCTCTCTCTCTCTACCCTTCCCCGTTCCTCCGCCGTCTCTCTCTCTCCTGCGTCCCCCCTGGCGGCGTTTCTTCCCCTCTCTCTTCCACACCCCTTTCACCACCACTTCCACCAAACCCAAACCCAACCCCCAAAACCCACATTGCTTCCCCTCCATCAAATGTCCTCTCCGAACCCCCTCCCTCCTTTCCGACCCTCAAAACCCGCCCTCCAGCCGACAAAACATCCCCCAAGAAGCTCGTCTTCATCCATTAAAAACCCCACCCCTCTTTTTCAGCCAAGTACGTGCCCTTCAAAGCCGACCCCTCGTCCCCCGAGTCTATTCCCTCGACCCAAAAAGTTTATCGTTTCCCCGTCCGGTGGCCCCTTGCGTCCCGCACGATTTCAAAACTTTAAAGAAAATACGAGGTCAGTCTGGCGTTTAATTATTTGATTCGCGTATTGGTAAGCACTTGGCCTTATGGTTCTGGCGTTTGGTAAAAAAGGAAGGGTACTCCCCAAAACGCAGCGATGTTTGGTCGGGTTTCGAGGGTAACTCCATCTTTTTGGGGGTGAGCGTTTTGGCAAAGAGTTTTAGGCATGAATGATTTGGGGTAAAAAATTGCGGATTAGTATACTGGTTGTTTTTGGTTTTGGGGATGACGTTTTAGTTTTTCAAGTTAAAAGGTTGGGAAAATTTGGGGGAAACCTTTGTCGGTGTGGGTGTGCTTCCATGGGGATACCCCTGCCGCCCCTTTGTTATTGTGCCTCGCGGTATCCCTTCCATTTTTTTCTTACCCCCAAATAAGTCTCCCTTGCCCCAGTTGGTTAGCCCATTGCCAATGGGGTTTTTTGTTTTGGGACGATACAGATTTCGAGGTTTTTATGCAGTTGATTTGGGAATTCGGCTGAGTTTCCCTCTACTTGGGAATTCATTGAATAGCTTAGGTTGGAAGGCGAAACTGCTGCAAACGAGACTTGCAGCAGTTCGATTTGGGAAATGCCCGACTGGGTATTGTTCCGGGTGGAAAATTGGGGGAAAATTTTTGCTTTTTACAAAGGGTTTTACATGTGTAAGGAGTTGGGACTGGTTGATAGGATTCCTAGGCTGGTATGTGCCCAAAACTGCCCAAGCGAATCCGCTCTTTTGTATTATAAATCGGGTTGGACTGATTTTAAGGCGGTTTTAAAACAAGTACAATTTTTCTTCAGCTATACAGTCGGGGACCCGTGTCGATTGATAGGGCGTTTTGCTTTGAAGAAATTTAAGGCATTTTGAGGAAGCAAAGAAAAGGAGTTGATGGATGCTATGGCACAAGCCGATTCAATGGGTGTTTATTTGTCCTCATACCGGCGTTGCGTTAAATGTCTGATTAGCTTAGGAAAAGGGGGTGTTATTGGTCCTACGGATAAGAATGTTGTGGTCGTCAGCTCACGGGCTGAAGTTCACGCAATCAAAGATCGACTATACTCCATGTATAAAAGGGCATGGCTTGCCGGTATGCTAATCTCGGGCAAGTGAAGGCGGTTTTGGGTCGGTTTTGGTGTCCTGAAGAAGCAATTGTTGAGCAAAGCTCCCAAGTGAAGCTTTGTAGTTGCTTTGTCCGTATGGCATAACTGGGATTTGTTTTGTACCTTAAAAAAAGCTCTTGGGTATTCCACAATATTTGGCGAATCAAGACCATTTTCTTTTTTAGGCATTGTTGTCATTTTTGTGATATTGTTCTTAGATAAATTGCTTCTTTTAAAAACTAGGGATTGTTTGGTGTAGGGGTTTTGATTTGGGCCCGTGCGGGAAAAACAAAGATGCCATTTTTCCCTCGAGTTTTCTTTTATTGGGTGGTTGTAATTTTCCTGCTGACTTTGAATAAAAAATTTACGACTTTTCATCCCCTTGTGTTTTATTTCCCTATCAGAAGGAGAAAAAAGATTGATATGATGACTATTTCTTTTGTAAATTGGATCTCAAAAAAAAACCTTTTTCTTGGTATGCGTTGAGAGAGTGTCCCTTTATGAAAAAAGTAAAAAAAAACGAGGCCTTAGATGCAGCATTGTACTTGAATACTTATACTGTCGTCTGGGGTTTTCATTGTTTGTTTTTGGTCATATCCTTTTCTGTTCTTTTTTCTTGGTGTCCTTTATTCTTATCTTTTTGTTTTTTGTCGTTGGGAAGTGTTTATTGTGTAGAGTAGTTTTACTCGTTGTGGATGTAGGTCACAAACAAAGCATATTCCCTCTTTGTGTAAAAAAATTTTCTTTAGAAGGGGGTCAAAAAAAGTGTGAAATCAAAAGAAAAGAAACCAATCTCGAGCTTTCAGATGAGCGAAATATTAAAAAATTTTTTTAGAATTTTGTACTCAGACGATTTATCTTCATTTCCACCAGTTCTTGTTTCATTTTTCCTTTTTCATTTTCTGTTTTTTAAATTTTCTGGATTGCATTTGATTGGTAACTCAGCAACCTTTCGGTAATGGCACTCCCGGAGGGGGGATGGGGGTACGTGTTTATTTCAATAGGGCATTATTGACGAAATTTTGTTGTCTTACTACATGTTTTACAAATTACCAGTTTTTCAAACTGCAGCAAGACCCGCTGAATGAAAAGAAGTCTTATCGGATCCAATTTTTTTCCATTGGAGCTTCTCTCGTGAGTTAAAAGATGCAAATTCGATGGTACAAGATCCAGCCCCGTCACATGACTCAAAATTATTCACGAAGTCAGCATTTTATTGAACATGAAAGGGATTGGAAACTTTTTTAAAAAGAAAAGCTACAATTTGAAATCCATGATATAATCACAATATGACTGCAAAAGTCTTATCTGGGGTATTGATGCAAGTAAAAGGCGTAAGACTGCAGACGAAGAAGCTTTGCATAGAGAAACAAAGTGCTTTAAAACAATAAAATTCACTCATGCAAAATTTCAATTTTCTTTTGGCCCCTTTCCAACCCTTTAGCCCCCCCGATTAGCTCCCCCCTGTGACCGCTTTCAAGAAAATCTTTGTTTTTTCAAAAACCTTGCATGTTTCTGCGACAAATCTTATAAAAGAAACTATGTGAAAAAAAGAAACTTCGGTTGATTTGAACATCAGCTTTCAAGTTTAAAAAGGATCTTAAACCCCGCGGCTAACAAAGGGAATCAACCCCGGATCAAAACTGATTCTGATAATGAAAGACATTTTTAGAGGGATAAATTATAAAACTCAGTAGTTTTTCAATTTAAGATTACATTAAATAAAAAAAAAATCATTTTAGATAGCTCAATAATAGGATTTACAAGCTGTGAGAAGATTGTTTTGAGAGAAGCCCCTTTGTTCGCCTTCCAACCCAAAAAAACAATAAAGTCATGGTAACCTCGTCCCCTTATGACGAGACGGGCTCGCAATAATAACCATTGTAGACGAAAAGTAAAAGCAGATAGTCCCGGAAAAGAAACCCCTGTAATTTTTTTGTACATGCTCCAAAGTACCCGCAATATGCCCTACGCAATACCCAAAAAGTGAGATAGACGTATTAGGGCATGTTTATAAAAGGGTTTTTGGCACGGATTTCCAACCCAAAACCCCATTTTCCTTTATAAAAAAGAAGACTGCACGATGGTTAAATCTCAAGGTGCTTTTCCCCAAACCCATTTTTTTTTTTTTTTTCCCGTCTCTTTTAAAAAGGAAAAATTTGGACTTTGGAAAAATTTAAAAAAATTTGGGTTGTCTTTGTGAAAACACCGTTATAAAGGTGAGTTGTAAGAAAAGAAGTTTAACATTCTAAAAATGGCACCCATGACCTCCCTTTTTGTGCCCTTTATAAAAATGTCATCAGAAAAATAAAAAAGCAGAGCAAAAGTTTGTTATCTGGCCTCTTTTTGATCCCCATTTTTCTGAATCAACTGGCAACTGGCAACTGGCAAAAAGTTTGTCATTAGCTTTTAAAGAACAAAGTTCCATTTAAAAAAAGCTCAAGACGATAGATAGCCAAATTCATCAACCATCCGGGACAAGGAAATACAGTGTCGTCTTTTTGTCCAAAAAATTTTTGGGGCTAGAACCTAATGTTTTAGAAATTTTAGAAGGTACACTGGGAGGATATCCAGCCCGAATCCTGATTTCCCAAAAAAACTCCGTGTCGAGGGATGAAGTGTTAGTGAGGAAAAATTCAACAGAAAACCTTTTGGGGAAATATATCCACATTTATTCCCTTAGTTTGTAAAATTTTATTGATTTTAAAATTTTTCATGCAATTGCATCGAGACCCTGGCTTTTCATCTTTGAAAAAATAGATTTTAGAGGAAAAACTCCAGTTCCATTGATATTGAAATTTCCTCACCGGAAAAAGTTCCTCAAAAATAAGTGATTGTTTTTACATTTTCCCAGTGTGTTCTTCCAATTTTCATCTAGAACTCATTAACTGACATGACTTAGGTAATGTTGTTCAACTAGAATTTTGACACCAGTGATTTGTCAATGTGAAGAAATACCTTATGAAGCAAAGAACCATTAGCAATGCCAGTTTTTGTGATTTGGTTTATTCACTTTTTTTTCTCTTTTTTGTCAGCATTCATTAAATTGTCAATTAAATGCATTACAGCAGTTTGCAGGTAAAGAGCATAGCTTAAGGGTGCATACAAATTTCCCCAAAACAGATATTGCTGGGAAATAATAAAAAGGTATACAAAAAATTCTAATGGCTTTATGATCCTTAATCTGGTCCTAAAAAATTTTCCCCTTGGATGCCCGGTCAAGTAGCCAGGTGACCCCCGTTTTATAAATTGCCTTCAACAGGATAAATGAAGAAATTTTTCCCCTGCAAACCGGGGTATTACTCGAGAACTAATTTACTAAACCCCCAAACTTTTTGAGCAAGACCATTTTTGGGTTTCACAGACTTCAAGGAAAAGGGGTGAAAGCCCCAAAGCATTTTGTAAATCTAAGATGTGTACCCCCAGAAAAAAAAACCAATGGTACTTTCCCAAACCTGTTTTAAAAGATTAGGCAATGTTCAATTTTAACGAAAACACAATAAATTCCCCTTTATTTCCTTAATTTTTCCTAAGGTTAGAAATTTGCTGTACCATAAACCAGAAACGACCCTGCATGATTATAAATGGGTGGGGGGCTAAAAAAACAACAAAATAATTAAGGGATCATATCTAAACTAAAAATTTAAAAACATTTGGTTTTAAATTTAGATTTTAAATCTGTTTACAAATCTTTTTTTTAAAAAAAGTTCTATAAACAAGTCATAAAAACCACAAAAACCCGTTTTTTATTAATAAATTGTATAATATTGACATTTGATTTTATCTTGTTTTTATTTTTTTTCTAGTACATTTTTTACTTTTACTCTTTACTTTCAAGAGTAAATCTCATAAAACTCATTATTCTTTTTTCTTCTTCTTTTCTTCTTTTATCTTGATCAAGCCCAAATACTTTCTTTATAAAATAAGCACTCAAAAGTCAAAATTACTTCTCTATCTCTCTGGGTAAGTTACAACATATAGCTAAGTAGATATAAGTCTTGTATTTGTGCGATTAAGTTTTGGATAGAGTTTTAAAAGCGATCGTCAAAGAAACTCAATCATGCTAGAAATTCATGAGCGGATCAAAAATATTAGTCAAGGAAATTGCATAAGCTTAGATCTCAAAAATAAATAAAATTTTTAAAAATATAGTTAAAATAGGAAAAAATTATTATATTATTATAGACGTACCAAAACTCGCAAATTAGACATCTTTGTTAACGAACTTTTAGAACGAAGTTATATAAGTAATAAAATTTATTAGTGAACATAAAAAAATATGTAGTAGACATGTTATACATCAAAATGAATAGTATGAAAAATATATGAACTTGTAATTATTTAAATACTCGAATATACAAAAAATTTATAAAGTGATAAAAGAAATTAATGAAAAATTATTAAAAAGATTACATGGGAACTAGAAAATCTCCTATGTGTGCCAAACATAGGGATTTTGTGTTAAAAAATTTAATAGATACTAAACACTGTTTTTAACACATAAAGTATGGGTAAAATCACAGGGTTTTGGGCAAGAGAATAAAGCAAAATACCAAAACACTTAGATTAAAAAAATAATAAATGACTTTCATTTACACTTTTGTTTATTTGGAGGTTTTGGGAAAAACATAATTAGAGAGAGATTGAGTGAGAAAAGGTAAGGAGAAAGATCAAAAAAAGGAAAATTGGGTTAAAACCAAGGCTGTATGGGTTTGCCATAATCTACGAAAGATGGAAGCAATCCAACCTTGCCACCTAAAGTAATGGTTGCACCCAATCTAGCAGACAACTACCTTACCCCACCCATCACACCACACCCCCCCCCCCAACGGTGCTTGGAGTAACAATATCTAGTAAGGTGATCGCTTTTTCTCATTTGTAAAAAAAAATTTTGCAAAAAGAGCAAACAACTTTTAAAAATTTTGAATTTAGTTTTCTTAAATATTTTTGCATGAAGAATTCAAATTTCAAACAAATTTTCAAATTTTTTTTGTTAGTAAGAGTCCTTAAGAAAAACATCCGACAATTAATTTTTGATCCATTTTTGAAAAAAAATGTTATAGTTTCGAATTGAATTTTTTTTAATAGACTCTTAAAAATGCTAATGGTTAGATTTTCAAAATTAAAAATCATTGAGTTTTGGGAAATTTATATTATACTCACTTTTGATTGCATCAAATTTTATTTTCAATTCATTCATTTTTTTTTTTAATATTTTATTTTCTTTTGAATTTTGACAAATTCCTTTAACAATCTATTATGAAAAAGCTTAAGAGAAAGATTAAAGACTAGATATTTCGAAGATTTTGTGTAGCGACTTATGTATACTAACAATTATATCATCCCAAATACATTACAAACTTATGCATGTAATAGTATAGCTATATTTAGAGTATCATAAGATAATGAAATGGCATATACTGGATCAGATCAGTAACTACCACTTTAGTTACAATGCGTAAACCAACTTTCAATACTATAGAAGTGTATAAAAAGAAAATAACATAAGTTAAAAGGGTATCATATATCCGGTTTTAGTTTATCCATCTTCATTATTTCTTGGAGTTGCTATGAGACTCGAATTCTAGAATTTCATTAAACCCTTTAAATTTTTTTCACCTCATACCAATACAAAACACAAATCATTTGTCACATAGTGATATTTGATTGATAGATTTGTTTTCATAGATCATAAACCCATAACCTTCTTGTACAGATTGTTTAAAGAAGTACACAAAAGTGAACCTTAATTTTCTGAGGATAGTACAGGGAATACGAAGAGAGAGAGAGATTGTACTTTATTAGTATTGAGAGAAGAGAGGGGAAGATAATATTTGATCTTTTATTTGTCCAAGTTTTTACTTAGGATGTTGTTGTTAAATAAATATGTGGTTGAGAGGGTTTTATGTGGGCTCAGCTACAAAGATATCAAATTCATCATACATATCTTTCAATTTATCATAAAAGGATTACGATGTGGAACATACCTTATCATCAATTACCATTAAAAACATGTTTCCTCATCGAAGTTACTTAAGTTGCTATCACTGCATATTGCTAAACCTTTTTTTTTTTTCACGATGCTTTGTTCGTCTTTTTGAGAAGCAGATAATTTTTCTTGAATGTGATCGAGCTTTCAACAATTGTATCACTTTAATACTTCTTTCTTTCCTCTCCTACTTGAATTTGGATATATTCTATCCACCATCTTATCATTTCTCAATTTCTTATTGAACTTTATGAATTTTTGGAACTTTCTTACCCTTATATCCCTTTCTTATCTTTTTTCATACTTTGTTCTTCATCATTGCTTGTAGTATATTCGGTTGCTTTAAGAGCAATTGCTTTTTTGTTGGGGGTCTTTCCCCTGCCCTTGATCATTTTATGTGTTTTAAGTATTCCAAGGAGTTCTTCCATTAACATCTTCTCCAAGTCATATACTTTCTCAATAGCAGTTCTTTTTGCCTCCTAATGCTTTGGTAGTGACTAAGAATTTTGGAATTAAATTTTTAAATTAGAGAGTTTAGTTCAAGTCTATCAAAAGTTGACAATATCAATAAATATTTTATACATTTCATCTATATTTTCATTTGGACACATCCTAAAGTTTTCAAATTCTCCTCTTAGAGGGCTTATCCCGGTTGTCCTTACTCTTGATGTTCCTTCTGAGTATTTTGCAATTTTTTCTATATTTCTTTAGTACTGAAGTATGTATATGTCCTATTAAAGTTTTGTTTGTCCTCTATCTTGATTAGATATTTTCTATTATATGCCAAAGCATTCTATTTTCTACTTTAATGAAAATTTTTCATTCTACACTTTCAATATAGATAATTTCCATAGTTAGAATTAATGGCCTATTTAATAACTTCTTTTTCCATGAAGCCTAGTGCATTTAGTATAGTGATCTTTATTTCTAAATGCGATTAAGTAATAAATATAAGATCTTAGCTTTGATCCCAGTTGAAAAACATTAGATAATACTCAAAAGGGGGAAGGGATGAATTGAGTATTAATGATAAATTTAAAATTTTCTTATGAATCTATTGACAAATGCAATAATAGTGAACAAGTTTAATGATTAAACAATGATAAAAAATGTGAAATTAAAAAGAGGTAAGGTAAGAGAAGATCAAGCAGTGATATAACATAGAGTTCGAACTGCCCCTTACTCTCTACAAAACCAATGCCCCCAATTAAGGGCTTGACACCATTTTATTAATCTCAAAACCCAAATACTCAATCAAGAGCTTACACCCTTCACAGATACAAAACAATCACATAATTACACTTTTGAGCACACTTTTTTTTCTTTCTAATTTTAGTGCTTCGGTATGTATATTTACAAGTGGGAAAACTTTAGCACTTTTATATCAATTTTCTCTTTAATGAATGGCAAGACAAAGAGCAATGAGAAAAGTACAAGAATGGAAGAAAATATTCATAAGTTGTAATAAAATCTCAGTTCTCTTATTGTCTTTGATGGGTAGTTGAAGTATTTATAGCCTTGGTGATCTTCTTGTTATCTTGCATTTAATGAACTCTTATGGCTATTTTCTGGTGATGGTGTCTGGACTCCATCTTTATAGGCGTTCGGTGCTTGCCTTAGGGTTTGTAAAATTCCTCGTGGCATCTGGATGTAGCATTCATTTGGGTCTGGATGCTAGCCCTTTGTTTCACGAGCATTTTTAAATAGAACAAGCAGCATAACATCTTCACTTGTTGTTTTCATATGATGTCCTTATACTTGCTACTATGCGGGTACTTTAACTTTACCTATTTCATGAATTAAACATACAATACAAATTTTGAGTGTTTGAAGAGTTAATTGAACTTTTGATATTTTACAAATAAAAAATTAATTCCAATCAACTCATATTAGCACATCATTTACTTTGATTTTGTTCTCATTGAAATCAAATAAAAAATTCTCGAATCAACACTTTTGATATCTGCATATTTGGTTGAAGAATTAGTGTTACTCTTCTTGTAGGACTACTTAATTGTTAGTAGCTAAGGTCGTTTTGCTTAGGGAAGAGCTAGGTTTGCTTTTTTATAGGTATCGTTTACTTGTTGGTAGCTTAGGTCACTTAGTTAAGGAAACTTAATGTTGCTCTTTCGAGGGGGACTGTTCAGTTATTAATAGCTTAAGTCATTTCGGGGATTAAGTTTAGTGGTGTTCCAGCCTACTAATGATAAAGAGGATATGAGTTAAGGGTCATTTTGAGAACTTTAGTCGTTTATAGGTTTGTTCACCCATTATGGGCTAGGGCAAATAAGAATAAAAACAAAGATAAAAGGAGATATGACAATTTTAGGGAATGAACTTTCATTAAAAATTTAAAAAAAATACAATCATATTTACACTGATTTAATCAAAATATAGGTGTAAGTTTTTGGGCATTTCATGTGACGGGATGAGCTCCCATCTAATCTTTCTAAATTTTTATGTACCATTCCCCAGTTCTCTTTAATTTGATCAGGTTTTCTTAGTTGGGCCTGACTTCCCTTGCTTCTTGTGAGTTGGTTGCTTGAAGTCTTTAGCAAACCACAATTCTCCTACCTTGAATTCCTCATCCCGAACCTTTTGTTGTAATTTATCTAGCTACCCTATTGGTAATAGGTGACTACCCAAGTTGCGAAAAAGTCTCAAAAACTCTTATATGGTGTCTATATTGGCCGCAAGATGGATTCGTTGCAAGGGGATTGAAATGACTATGTTTGGTATTGGGAAGCTCCAACTCTATGGGGGGGACTTCTTTGAGCCAAAGATTAAGCGAAAAGGGCTTTCACTTGTAGATGTGTAATAAGTAGTCTTATATCTCTATATGATGTTTGGGAGCTTGTTTGCCCATTTACTCTAAGCTTGGTCAACCCTCTTCTTGATGCTATTGAGGATGATCCTGTTGGTCGCCTTAACCTGGTCATTAGACTAGGGGTATGCAATCGAGGTGAAGTGAGGCATGATATGGTGTTTGGGGAAAATTCCCAAAATTTGGGGTTGTAAAAACTACCGCCTATTACCCATTATGAAGGTGTGTAAAACCTTAAATTTGAGAGAATGTTGTTATGGATGAAAGACTCTATGGTCTTTTCAATGATTTTGGTAACGACCCTGGCTTTAACCCTACTTGGTGAAGTAGTTGATAGCGCGATGATAAATTTCCCGTCCTCCATACGCCATTGGAAAGCACTAAAAATATCAGTGCCCATTAAGCATAGGGCCATGGGCTGGTCAAAGGCTGGAGGTGGGAGCTTAGGTCATAGTAACTGGAGCGTACTTTTAACATTGTAGATACTTTTGAATGACTACCTTCACACCCTACCTCATGGTTAGCCAGTAGATATTTGAGCAAAAGGGGCTCAAGGTAGAGTACATGAGACTAGATGTGATTGTTGCATACTCCGACATGTAGCTCTTTATTACGTGTAACCTTTCTTCAAGTCATAGGACCCTTAACAAAGGGAGATGATGCTCTTTAATAAAAGACACTGTTAACTAAATGTAGTTGGCAATTTAGTGTCTCACTTCTTGGCTTCCTTTCATCAGCTAGTACTGTGCCTTTGCTCTAAATAATTTTTGATAGGGTCATCCAGCTCGGCTCTATTGGTGTCATGTTGAGCTCAAGGACCTTAACTCTATCTAAGCTGATTTTTTTTATATTTTTTTTATGATAGGTACTTTATGTATATCTTCCCGTCTTTTACCTTGGGTCTTTATATCCTTATAGAAGTGAGCTTTTATAACTAATCGATTGTTGAGTTCTCAGTTTGGGAGATCATTGTGATACTTTGCGAAGGGAATCAGCAGAGAGCCTTCATTTTCTCTAAGTACCCAACCATAATGTTGTCCTTAGCCTCAATATTTATTTCGAACTTGCTAGACAACAAGCATAGAGTTCGAGAACACTTTTAAGTGCTCGGCACCGATCTCCTTGGCTAACTTGGGATCGACTATCAATGACTCGTACTCAGATTCATTGTTGGGTTGTATTGAACCCAAACTTAGAGCATTACGAATCGTAAATCTTGTGTGGCCCAGTGAGAACTAACCCCTCTCTCCTCTTCTAGAGGTGGAAGAACTTCAAAGTAGAGGGGTCAACACCGGTTTATCATCTCCAATTGGGGCTTTCTCCTCTCCCGTATACTTTATGATGAAATTGGCCAACACTTATGCTTTGTAGGTCAAATTTTTGGTTTATAATGAATGGACGTATGCACTCATCTCTAATGGGTACTTGACCATCCGGCCAGATGTATTGGGGTTTTATAGAAGTGTGCAAAGTGGTCGATTTATTAGCACATGATTAATATGCTTAGAAGTATGGTCGGAGTTGGCGTACAGAAATCATGACTACTAAGGCAATATTCAAACCTTGGAATACTTGACCTCAATCCCTTAGAGGATGTAATAACATAGTACACAGACTTATGCCCCCTTTCTTTCTATTCTAACTAGTACGGACAAAAGTGCTTTGTTGATCACTACATGTATAGGTAGAAATCCTTCTTGGCATAAGCTTGACAAGATTGACGAGTGCTTTAGGAAATCCAAAAAACTCCTTGAAGATCGCTTGACACTAGAGAGTCCATTCAAAAACCTTAGGGTTCTTTAAGGTCTTAAAGAACTTCGTTACGGTCTGCACTTCTAGAGAGGGAACCTGCTTTACTTAGCCACCATATTGGTAAACTTTTAGACTTCCTTAACTGTAATGAGGGCTTTACGCCCCTAATGGCGGGAATCTTTTGAGGGTTGGCCACGATCTTGCGAATGAGTGACCATAAGGCCCAAGAACTTGTTGGATGTAACCTTAAATACATACTTTTGAGTTTCAACTTCATTCATACTTTTTCATCCCATTAGAGGCCTCCTATGATCCTTGATGTAGTCTTTAGGCTGCTTGCTCTTGGCCATCATATCGTTCACATACACCTCCATATTACGTCCGAGCATGGGCTTGAATAATGTGGTTACCATTCATTGATGCTTCATCTTAGCATTCTTGAGGTCGAAGGGCATGATAATTTTAGCAGTAGGTGCTGAAGTTCATGATGAAAGGTTGGACTTTGTCTTTAAGGTTCATTTTTAATTTGGTTATAACCCCATAAGGGATCTATGAAATCAATAGAGCATATTTAATGTGGAGTTGACTAGCTGACCATCCTTAGTTGAAAGGGAAGCAATTCTTTAGATACGCTTTATTGTGGTGGCCATAATCGATATACATCTGTATTCCTACTGTTCTTCTTTACTAGCACCACATTTGCTTGTCAGGTTGGATACTTCTCTTCTCGGATGAAGCTTTCCTTGAGTGTTTTTACACTTCTTTCTCTACTGTAGCTTACCGTTTTGGAGCAAAGTGTCTCTTATTTTACTCGATAGGTTAGATCTTCTCATCGATCTTAAGGTTATGGGTTGCTTTGTTAGTTAAGATGATAGGCATATTTGATGGTAATCATGTGAACCAATCTATGTTGGTCATGGGAGGTCGAATAATAGCCTTCTTCACCTCTAAGGGGTTTTGACCTCAACTTTAGTAGTTGGTCGGGGTTGGTATCAATCTGTCCCTCTTCTATTTTTTGCTTAAATCGCCCCTCTTAGTCGGTTTCCCCTATGGGCCTATTTTTAGAGCAAAGATGTCATCACCTTGGGTTGCCTTTAGATACTGCTCCCTAGAGAGCTTCTACATATGCAAATTCCTACTCCAATTAAAGTGGGAACGTAGCCTTCAGGTGGAGGGATGACATAATGACCTTAAAGTAGTTTGGCTCGGTCATCCTATAATCACATTATGCAGGAAAGTGCAATTTTCCACCACAAACTCTATTAGCTGTCTAGTGACATTATCATCGTTTATACTTCCCTATCCAATATGATGATGCCCTTAGGTTGGATAACTCCCTATTAAGCCAATCGGGTTGTAGTGATACAACTTCATTTACATAAGTGTTTTCTATGTCTTATCATAAATGTGCTTAAGAGGATGTCGGCGGAGCTGTCGGTATCCACCATGATTTTGAAGGCCTCAAAGTCTGAGATCGTTATCCTAATCATAAGGGTATCTTGATGAAGGTTGTAAACCCCCTTCGAGGTCTTCATAAAAGAAAGAGATAGAGGAGCCCTACCTTCCCTCTTTTCTCCTAAAAACCATCACTTCGGATGGGGTGTTAGTCGATGTGTAAGTTGAATAGCTCTTTAGATGAGACCTTTAACATAATGTTGATAATTCGTTGGGGCTTGGTTGTTATTTTTACGCCCTGAAGCCCCGAAGTGTGAAGTCGCAAGTCGCAATAGTCCCCCCGTATAAAACCATTTATGATTAATAACTGCTTCACAGTGCCTTACTATAGACAGATCTATAAAAGGCGTCGGGACTCCCGCTTGAGTAACCAATCCGATTAAAAATTTAAATTATAATTATGATAAATAGTGCAATTTCGAATAACATGTATAATTATATATATAGTCCACAGAGTTCCTAGGAAGTTTTACATAAATATAACAGTTCATTAGATTACATAACAACTATCAGTCTTTCACCCCTAATTACTTTGGTCACTCTAATTACATATTATACTAAGTAACTTGATCCTCACACCCCTGGTTTTAACGGACTAACCTCTGGGTAATTATAGGGCGGATAGTACTTGAAGTGTTCAGAAATCAGAATCTAAAAAAAAGATCTATAAGGGTATGAGAAAACTTTAGCTCAATAAGTTGAATTGGGACCCATGAATGATACAAACAAACGGGGTTTATCAAGCAATTTTTTCATGTAATGCAACAATCAAGTGTCACCACACAACGTTAGCCCGGTCGTTGTGAAATCTGAGAAATTTCACCCGCTCCAATTCAGGTTGAGGAGTTTCCATGTTATGCAACAGCTCACAAACCAAACCCAGGCTTGGCAATGGAGCCCTCGCTCCTCTAGTAACTACCTTCGAACTATTGACTTTCCCTTCGAACTATTGATTTTTACCTTCGTCGCGACTCCTCTCCTGTCACTTAGTTCGACTAAGGAGAAGAAGTGATCTTTTTACAATCTGCGCTATCCCTTTCGAAGGAGTTGGTATTAGTTGGAGAATCCTATGATCCCCTAATGGGTTGCAATGCATGACATTTTCGGGTTATTATGGTCGAATAAAATTAAAAATTCCATTTAGGGTGTTCAAACAATTTTTACTGTAAGCCCCCAAAATTGAGTTTAGGACAACGAGCTCAGATTTAGGGCTTTTAGGGTAACTTACCCAAATTTGAGCCCAACTTTGTGCTAGAATGAAAAAGTTAGTCGAGATATTATAGTGAAGTTAGATTTTGTAATAATGCCCCGAAATCCCAATTTGCCTTAGAAATTGGAATATTTACTAAAGCATAAAATGTTCAGAACCCTAAAATTAAAATTAGATTCAACGAGAACTTAGAGATAAGTTAATTGAGCTTATAATGAGATAGTGTAGGATAATTTACTATAAAAAAATACACGTAATTTTTTAGTATACTCGGTACAAATAATAATTATCCCCGGGTAAATTTAAAACCAAAATTGTGTAATTATATATTTTTTGTTTTTAAATTCATGAATTGACTTTAGAACATATCCAAAAAATAAAAGATTACTAGAAACTTAAATTTATGAGTAAAGTTATATATTTGCATGTTATTTACATGGGTATAACCTTGTATATCAATTAAATAATTAATTTTAACATATAATATCTATATCTAAGTATTATTTAATAAAAGAAAAAGAAAAATTAATTAAATAACATTGAGATTGCTGGAAGGAGGCGTGGCAGGAGAAGAGACTTTTGAATTGCTGATTAAAAAAAAAAAAGCAATTCATCAACAAAGTGACACCTATGCTTACTTAAATTAAAAAAAAGAAAAAATAAATAAAGAAAATCCATAGGCGGTGAAAGGAGGCCTATAAAAATTATCTAGCAGCAGAATGACAATGTTTAGCAATTTGGAACCAAAAACAGTGGGAGAGAAAAAATCAGAAAAAAATTGTAGAAAAAAAAAAAGAAATTTAGAAAAACAGAGGAAATTTGGTGGAAAGTGTAAAACCCTAACCTAGATTAGATTGCTGTGAAACCCAGCCAACCCCACATGGTCCAACCACCGCGCGTCCGTCAGACAAAAGCCCAGCCCCCGCCGGCCACCGGAGCCCCCAAGAACAGCAAGGTCAAATTCTTGCTCTGTTTTTCAATAGTTTTAAAAATAGAAAAATCCACCAGAAAATTATGAAAAAAATTAAACTTAGGTTATTTTATACATGCTTCATGTGATATTTTTATTTTGCAAAGTTCGTAATATTTATTATACTTTTATTAAGAAATTACTGTTCATCCGAATATATATTTTGAAATAAATGTACTATATGATGTTGTTTCTAGCTGAAAACTTTTGTGTAGGATGTATATGATATATAGGTAATTGCTACGTAGCCCGAATTTTTATTTAAATAATTTAAATATTTATTAAAAATTTTTAGGCCTGAAATTAGCTCGAAAATAGGCTGTGAAATTATAAATTTAATAAGAAATTATGAAATTAATTGATGAAATGGATATGTACTGATCTATTATGAATGTAATAGTAATGAGTCAGATTGAAATTAATTGGATGCTAAAAGAATCATAATTGGATTAATTTATCAATTTAGGGGGTAAAATCGTCAATATGAAAATATAGGCAATAGGTCGGAAACTTGAACCAAGTGATAACTGAATTCTCTATATTTTTAGAAGCTCATAGAAAATTTTTTGGAGAATTATTTGGTAAACCCCAAACTATTTATTATGAATTTATCAAGTAAAATAGCTTTAAAATTTCAAGTTGGGGTATAATTGTAATATTAATAGGCTAAAATGAATTAACCCAAAAACTATATATTGTGATCAGATGGGACTAATGGAAATTTTTATTATAATTATTTAAAAATTTAATTCAATATTAGTAATAAAAATGATGTATATTATGAAAATAATTATATATATAATAACCATTATAGATTAAACCCTAATATTTTCGTAATTATTACGAAAAATAAATTTGGACCTTTTGTGTAATTAGGACCTTCAAAGATGGTTGACAATTTAAGTCAACAAGAGCGAACATCTAAACAAGTAAGTTGGGATGGTAGCTTCGCCACTGTTTGGGTACTATTTAAAGCATCCCGGGGACCCAGAGTACTTCTGGTTGTGTTTGTAGTTAGATTTATTATGCGCATGCTATGTATGTGAATGATACTCTATTGTGACAGGAGTTCAATTCCTTGGTGTGTTGTTTTGCATATTTGCATGGATTCTGTATTGTGTGAACTTGTTGGTCACCCTCTGATTAACTCTAACGGTTATTCGACTAAAATGTAAATTTGGGCATGCATAATCACCCCATAGGGAAACGAATAAGAATGTTAGACCAAATACCCACTTCCTTCGATGAGGATAGTTGAAATGGTCCTTTCCCCACCTTAGTCGAACTAAGTGATAGGCGAGGAGGTCACGGGAAGGTTGGGGGCCGTGGTTCGAAGGCGGTCATGGGAGGGGGGTGTTCCCCATTGCACAAGCCCGGGG
This sequence comes from Lumnitzera racemosa, assembly GCA_024138005.1. Lineage (NCBI taxonomy): Eukaryota > Viridiplantae > Streptophyta > Magnoliopsida > Myrtales > Combretaceae > Lumnitzera > Lumnitzera racemosa. Next base: position 1,879 of record JAMXBC010000064.1, on the reverse strand, counting down.
TTTTGGGCTAACTTGAGTCGTGGTGGGAAACTCCTCAATCCGGGTTGGAGAGGATGAAATTTCTCTAACCCCACAGTGGACGGTTAATACTGTGCGATGTTTTCATTTGAGTGATTGCATTGCATTTCATCATAATTATTAACCCTTTTTTGTGACTGTAAAGTACTCTTCTGACTCCGCCCCACTTACTGAGCTAGTTGTGCTCACACCCTACAGACTCTTTTGCAGGTGCTGAGTGAAGGCAAGATGTTCAGGTACCACCGTTCTTAGGTTAGTGTGCTGCTGTGTAGGAAAGTGAGGATCGAGGAATTTAATTGAACCCGAGCTTTTTCTTGTCTTTAAGTTTTGAAGAAAATAAATGGGAATTCCCTGGGAAGCCATAGTTTTCTAACTTATTGTATATAAATCGTAAACCTGTGGTTTTTAATAAACTCTGATTGTAAAATTTACCCCTTTGGGTGTGAAATGTTTGTATAATTACTGTTGTGGTACTAAACAGCAGATTTTATAGAACAAGTATTTTGTATAAGCTTCTACCACAGGTTTGGATATTAACAGATGATAGAACAGACGTTTCAAGCTGGTTGAGTTGTACGCCTTGTGTAAACTGTGTCTACGATAGCAGCTGTGAGGTCAGTTCTATCTTAGATTAGTTTACACGGCGGGACTGTTATGACTTTTCTTGTTCGGGGCGTGACAATTCTGAGTTGGTATCAAAGCATGGTTCTAAAAGGAACCAAGCTTTGAAAACGTCTAATTAAAATGAGTAGAAATAGGATCACTGAGAGTGGGATTGATAATGATTGAAAGACTTAGTTTATAGATATATTATATATATATATATGTAAAAAAAGGGTTATAAACTGACTTTAAAATTGTCCTTTCAGATTCGAAAAACTGGTTTGTTACATGCATGGTTGAACTTTGAATGGGAAGGGGATGAAAATCCTTTTTGAATATAGGATTCGGATGCAGAATCTGTTGTTAGATTTGGTGGACTGGAGTTGTTTACACTGTTGATGAGATTTTTGATAAATTTTAAGCATGGAATGTCCTATAGCATGCAAGATGATTGGAGAATAATGAGGGATGAGTTAGGGCCAGCGTATAATGAGTATACTGCTATTGCTGCTTATGAGAAGAGATATTTTCGAGAAAATGGAGTTTTATCAGTGAGAATTTCCCATACTGTATTTTCCAGCTCTAGTGGAGGTCGGTAGGGACTATCCCCAGGTTTTGATCAGATCCCCCCGGTGTTCTACCTACAGAAAAAAAATTGAGCTCCAAAAATTTCACTCCTAAGCCTATTTATTTTCCGTTTTAATTATGTCGGTTTTGAACAATTTATAAGAACCCTATATTTTCAGCGTAATTAAATAATAAAAAATTTTCCCCTTAAATCTACATACAATAAAATCTCAGAATAATAAGTTTCATAATTTTTGGGCAAAATAATAATTTTACAAAATTATTTAAAATCGAAAAAAATTTAAGAGACTAACCAGTTGAAGCTTGCTGGCCCCCAAAACCCGGTCCAAGGCTGTTGGCTGGCCTAGACGGTGGGGCTAAAGTGGTGTGGTGGTGATATGTGGGTTTCTCTCACTACTCGAATTTGCACAGTTTCCTTTCCTTTTTTTTCTAGATTTCTCTCGATTTTTTCAATTTCCCATTTTTCCCTAATGCTAAATTGTCTAAATGAGTTCTAGAAAATTTTCCCCATTTATAGACGATTTTTGTAATTATTATGCATTAATTTGACAAGACTTTGCTCAATTTCCTTGATTTTTGGCTTTGGGTTGTTTATTTTAATTGGTTTATTTTTTTTTAAATTTTACCGCCACGATTATTGGATTATTCTAGCCTCTTTTGATTTTTTTTA